>JTDE01001558.1:6181-24584 GCA_014338405.1 Paragonimus skrjabini miyazakii | reverse complement strand
TTTGTCGGCTGGTGCTCAGGAATGAGAAAACTTTGTAGCTTAAGGATTGACTTCATCTCAAATTCATACAGTTCATTAAAATTTGGTCCCTAGCTATCAGAACCACACAAATGTGATAATTCTGGGCAACATTTCTGTATTGGTGGTTTGTCGTTGGAAGCATGCATTGAGTTTCATATTTTCTGCTTGAGAGTGATAAACTTGTATGTCAGGCTTCATATGGGGAAACTGTTTGAAACGTAGATTTCCTATTCATTTAATTCAGAGGTAGTTAGGTTTCATTTTCCGAGCCTGCACAGTTTGCACATTTGTCTCGTATTACGCCTTTACAGCAAACGACTTAAACAACTGACACTACCTGTAGCCCATTTCGCACTGATTTGACTCACCCTTAAATCCCATTATAATATCCTGCTAACTAGGATAAGGTTGGAAAGTCCATATAAAAATATTTTCAGTTTTCCATGGTACAAAAAAAGCATTTTTTCCATATTGTCTCTGAACCTACACAGAACACACACTCAAGAGATCATTGATTGGAGCAGGTGTCATTTCAGAGTAGGGCTCAAAACTAATACCTGAGGAAATCACTAGGTAGTTTCAGTAACTCAAGTAACTACTTAGGTGCCCCACAAAATTATGATATGTTTAAATTTAAAAGCAATTGTTAGTCAGGCTATTCAATACTCTTACAATAGATGGTATTCTCTAGTTTCGTATATTTTCCTAAAAACGCTAAAGGTAGTCACTCTCTTTTGATGGACAGTTCCGGAGAACAGAAATTAATACATTTGAACGGACATTCTTTTTTATAGCTAAATTGAATGAAGTCTGACTATTACTAGTTAAGCGAAGTGGCTTGAACCTTGTCACCAGGATATTCGTCTTCGATGTCGAACGGGTATAGTTTAGCATCACAACGACAACGACTACATATTGTTTGAGCATGTAAAAACTTCACATCTTCTGCTAATCTATCGATTTTGCTGAGGTCTCAGTTTGGTCTGAGTTTGGTTAGATTCTAACAATGCAACAAACATATTTCTTCTTTAAAGACATTTTTGAGGGTAGACGTACAGTCTCATACCACGGTCAATCTAATTTATTCCCATAGTGTGATGCAACGCAACGTTGCTAAGTACTGATGAGCGACACATATCACATCAACTTCAAAGTAGGAACGTGTTTACTTCACCTTGTTAAATTCACATGTGAAACACCGGAAACTGAATGTTTATGTAAACATCACAAACTCAAATCATTTCTATTTATTTGTCGGCCACTCTGAATGCTTATCTCGTATTGTCAGTTTAGTACTAACTTTACCTGCTCAACGTTATAAACTATTCTTCATGGACGACAGCCGTACACTTTGTAACACCAGTAAAGAAATCCCAGTTAATACTTTAAACAGCCTAGCATTCAGAATGTTCGCAGGTATTTTTTCTTAACGAAAGTTTTGCCAACCACAGTCAAATGCTATGATTTATCAATTTAATTTCATTACCATTTTTTACTGGTCATAATGATCATCAGGTATCAAGACTTCTTTCCAGTCTATCTCTCGTGACAATTTCTGCTACTCGTGTATACAGATGCCGTATTCAAGGTATCAGGAAATCAACAATGGTTTCTCTCCACACCTGTTAGTTAAGTCTACCTTGATTGTGCAAGCAATCACGGCCTAACCGTTTGTCACCGAGAACTTCCGTATGTATCAGTGTATTGTATTCAACGATGAAATTTAACATTGTTAAGGACATTCCGTTGGATGTCGAAAATTATTATCAGTACAACATGGTCTATTCAGGCTAATGGCAACTGTATCAAATTCAGGTAGCTACCTTTTACCGATGTTTATACTACCTGACTATGTTTTTTATGCACTCGGGGTTTTCTTTGACTTGTCTGACACCTGCTTTCACCAATTCTTCAAAAATACTCGTCAGATGGCAGGTTGTTAGTCTTGCTGTTCCTCATCACACTACAGTTTGCAACAAAGTTATATCATCATTCCTATATAAAATACAGTACTTGCTTGTTGTGGATATTTTGACAGATGGTATATATTCGAGAACTTAATAACCATACAAACGTTTCGCTAAAAAAAAGCTTGTTTTACTCCTCTCAGATTTTTTTTCTCGGGCTCTGCTTGTAAACACGCCCAACCTGTGAGTTCGTGTAATAGTTGAGAAACGGGGTCAAAATTTTTTTCAACCTATATTGTTTTTTGCCTGTTCAGTAGATTTTTGTCATCTTGTTTGTCTGTTTATTGTTAGTGTTTAGCGAGTTATCCTTTATAAACTGAAAAAACAGTAAGTAAAACTTAAGAACTTCAATCCTTGTTTTCCAGTACTGAACACCAACTTGGTTTAAGGTAAAATTTACCGCTTGTAGTTGCATGTCTAGAACGACACGGGTTATTTCCCTGATCGTCTCATTACTGTCGTTTGAACACTAGCAGCGGCCTGCGTTCAGTGCATTTCCAAGTTGTGTCATCAGTGGCAAGTCTAATATGCAAATGTTTATTCTTTCTACCATCTAGCTTCAAGTCCTGTAATTCGGAGTGCTCTTGAACACAATTTGTGATGTATGTATGTAACAGGGCGTCTATTTACTACTTCTAACACAGTAGCCAATACCAGTCATTACAAGTTGCCTACTGTGTTTATGAAGAATAAACAGATCTGTCTGGTGTGATTCAATAACAAATTACCGAAAGAAATGGTAACAATTAAAAAGTCACAGATTTACCCAGCCGCTTTTCTCGATGTTGTAAAGACACTAACATAATACAAGTATCCGCCCATTTCCTATTGGAAATTGTAAGTTGGCATACTTTACTTCATCACGTACAACATCTTCTTGAATCAATCTCACATTAAAATTTCAACACAGACAGTCCAAAGCACACTGTTTCCATCCAGATTAGCATGATAGAAACCTGCTGCTCTTCAGAAATTGCTCTGTTATATATGTCTGCTTGCATCGCAGAACAATGCTTTTCGCGGTGGAGATTCACATTTTATACAAGTTGTAATACTGAAAGTATAAAAGAATGATGACTAGACGACGTACATTCCTCCCATTTAACTGAAGCCTTTGCCTATAGATGGACACTTTTGATTGCTATTTTCTACAACCTGGTTGCCTTATTGGAACGTGAACAGAAGTTCAAACCTTCAACGATCCTTTTTACTAGTTGTGAGACCTAACAAAACCAAACCTCAGGTTCAGCAATTCTCTTCGAAAAGAGCTCGATCAATAGCATACATACAGCCGAAAATTGAAGACAAATGTAATATTCACAACCTCCCTTAAACGCCTAAGTTAGATCCCTATAATTTTTGAATATCTGCTTTAGTTTGCGTGACGCTGAGAACAACTTTGGTTAGCTAGTGCTTTGATACTCCAGATGAAAATACGTTTAGAACAATAGTTTGCCAGCATTTCTTTTTCTTTTACCGTCGGTATGTTGCGGCTTTCCCGATTGATGTTTACAGTACGCCTCTTTTTATGAATGTATTGTTTACTGTGCTTCATTCAGCCTACTTCTTACCTGATAAGTAGGCAGAAGATTACTCAAAACAAATAAATTTTTCTGTCCCAACTGCACGCGCATAATATGACTGCAACGAACATTTGCAAACTAAAAAATCAACACCGTAATTGTGAGAATCGATAGTTTACATTCGGGGCAAACATGGTTGTCACTTGGAGTTTTTGCTTTTCCGTTAGAATGGGCATTATGCAAACCGTGTATTAATTTCACAGCAGTTGCGATTGGTCAACCAACATTGATATGACACATTTAAAATTCAAATAAACCGTTCTATTGCTAACACTAGTTCATCAAAGCAATTGATATGACGAAATATGCCGTTACTACCGTATTTGGTCCCGTGAATACCTGAGTTATATGCCTGCTATAAGTGGGAACTGATTTCAATTCTTCACGATGACCTTCACAACGACCTGAATGCAGTGAGCAGTGCAGTATTCAGATAGTATGTGGCGGTTGCAACATGTGTATAGCTGAGACTATATCCGAGGTAGAAAGTCCTCAAGAACAAACAGCCCACTGCAAAAAATATTTCCTTTTTATCTAATTTGTCTGTTGGTTTTGAACAAAATACCCTGAAAATGTTTAACGTCAAGTCCGAGTGCCCTCTGATACACCCTCCTTCTCTTAGTTCTTCAGCGTTGTAAAGCTTCACAGGAATGTCAGTGAAATTCATCACATTTGAAATTTTAAAAAAATCAGCCATTTTATGATCGGATTGAGTAGCAAAAGCAACGTAGATACCTTTGCAACAATCGATTCACTTAGAGACGTTATATTCGGAGGTGCTAACAGTCTTTAAAGTGTACAATGCTGACAAAAACAATTCAACAACTGGCTGTAGAATGCAACCCAAAAAAAGCAATGTTTTTGTTCAAATTGTGATACCTCACGTTTCGCGATTTTTCACCCCAAGCTGTGCTCACAGTGATCATGCAGCTACTGAAACTATAAAATCGTTAGCTTTCTTGTCCTTTTGGTGACCATAGATGGTTATTTTTGGCATCTAGCTATAAACTAGTCTAGCTGTGTTGTTACCTTTGATTAAAAACCTCCAAAATGGAGGTTTTGCACAGTTACCGATGGAAAGTAGCAACGTTCATGAACAGATTATTATCGATCGTTTAGAGCTCACTTCTATACTTTGAACATACTTAATTCCTTATTGTACTGATCCTAAGTGTATTGTAATAAATGATCCTCTTCTAATGTTATGATAGACGGTTTTTATATTTTCCCTCATATAAATTCTAGCACACACTGATCGTTATAGTCACTAGTCAGTTTGCTTCACAAAAGCCAAATAGTACTTAAGGTCAAAAATTTGATGGCGTGCGCCTAGACATCCTCAGTCAAGAATGGAATTACTGGAAGGTTCGTTCTTATCTAAAATGCTTGTACATGTACCTTTACGGAGATAACTCAAACGTTTTGCAATTTCCTCGGAATACTCCGGCATTTATTATACAGTAATAATAGAGAGATCAACCGTTAAAGTTGTTTTATGTCATGGTACTTCATATTGTCAGTATTCGAGCGGGTTATATGACATACAGATGATTAACAAGCACGATATGACATTCAGTATTTTACCGAAATTTCACGTAGTGGTTTCTGCGTTTCTTATGCTTTTATCCACGTTTCCGGAAGCTGCCACTACCAGTGCGTCTTTCCTAAGGATTTTCAAGGTGCTAGAATAGAGTGGTCGTTATGTGTTATAAATTATATGACGTCTTGGTCAAAAAGAACGCTGATACTGTCAAAAAACAGAGGAAAACTTTGGTCATCCTTTCCGATGTGGTTCATCTCCGACGGTATTTGTTTTACGTAAACCATACATTATCTATGTTCGCTATGAAATATCAAAGATGATTAGACGTATAAACACATAACTCGCCTAGTCTTCAACGAATGTGATCTCGCAGTACAGCATTAAATATAATGTTGAATCGCTACTCGAAACGAAGTCAGCACATGGATAATCTATCCGTTGATATGAAGCGAATCACAAGCCAACCACTTTGGGTTGATTTTTGCATCTGCCACCATGGATCAGTTGGGTTATTCTTCTGCCTGTTCGGAAAAGATATTTTTGTCTTCATTGCATAAAAAGTGGTGTCTTTTAGAGTTCAGCTAGCACATAGAACATTCGGTAACGTGGTGAGGTCAACTAATTATCTCACGAAAATCATAAGACGGGTTTTTGTCGTGGAGTTACACAATCTAACATTCCTCAGAGATCCGCTCAAGCAGAACATATATCCAACTAGAACTCCTCATCTACTCACTGTTATAATCGCTCAGTAAATGCCACACAACGCAAACTAACAACAAGCCATGACCTAATTTTCGTCATGCGACTTAAAACCTTGATAATATTACACTCTAAACTTGGCGTGCTTATCACAGCATTCATTTAAATGAGTATGAAGTTGGTGTACAGAACTAAGTACCAAACAAGCACTATCTGCGGCGGATAACATATGCCCCTGCATTTGAAGTCATTGACTTACCCTCATTACTGGTTGGTATATTTGATTTTACTGCTGTTGTATTATTCATGCAGTATACACACCCTATTCAACTATTCAGGAGGTCGGCAAGAATCGGAAGACAGATCATTTAACCGGTTGATTTGAGGAAACAAACGTCAGACCAAAAATATTAAGTGAGGTTTGTGTATATTTCAGTCTAAGAATTTTTGCATATCTTTCAAAACTGTATAGTTATTCATTCACTAGGTGTTTATAGATGGTGGCTTATAAGGCCAGTCTGTAAATAATTATTGAAATGGAATCGGTTTCAATGGAATGCTTCAAATTTCTTAATTTTCTCACCGTCCCGAATGCCATCTAGCAAAATTAGTTGTTGTTAGTCATGCATTATTAAGCAGAGTTAATTATTTCCATAGTACTGTAATTCTCGTTTGCAGTAGTTGATTGATAGAGTTGTTGGATGTGAACGAAAGACAAACATTTTTTAGTGTATATGCACGAAATATGAGCAAAGCGGATTGCAGGATAGGATTACATGAAACATTTGTTAAATAATCGCATCGGATTTCAGGTAGAGGTTTGAAGTTAAAAAATAACATAGTTAAACAGTTGACCAGGTAACCCGAGAATCATACAACTCTACTAACAAACGGTCATGTCTTACTGTTCAGTCATATCGAGTGGTTCTGGTCAAAACGTTATCAGTTGTGCGTCTTTAGTGGTTCGAATGAGTAGTTCAGCATGAATCAAGAGAATGATTTGTGTGATCGAATTACTGGCAGTGCTCAATTTCTGTAGGGATAGAGTTAAAATGGAAAAGCAATGGACAATTACGTGTTTTGCTTGGTAAGTCTCAATTAAAAACTTAGCTCAAAACCACCGGTAACCAATGCTGAAATCTTTCAACAATGCGAAACATTGTTTACGATTATTGGGGTGTATTTCCGCACATTTGTTATTTGTGTCTGGTAGAAAACAAGACTATGGAAACACTACGCTTAAATGTCTAGAGTTCTACTGTGACAAACTATATGGTGTATCAACCATCCAGATGTCCCGGTTGAACCATTCTACTGCTTTCATTAACGGTGTCCTCTATCACTTTATCAAATTATTTCTTGCAGTGAACGCTATTCTTGATGTACGTGAACGTCTTAATGGGAGTGGACTTGAGACTATTTTGTCTTATTTCAAGGGTAGAAGTTTGTCACTGTTTTCACGATATTTGAAATTTGTGATTGTGTGCGGTAAATTTGGATGGTGCACAAATCCACCTTTTAGTCATTTTACGATCTAAACGGGAAAAATGAGATTAGTCGTATAAATTACTCGAAAACAACCTTTAAGCAATGCGTCAACGGCAATATCAGTATTAACAACATCCACGCGTACACTATCTGCTGGGAGTTCTGATTACCGTCAATAACTAGCCAATTAACAAGTGAGTACAGACGTTTAAATATGAATATCTAGGCAGAGGTTAAACGAACCCTGGAGAAGAAGTGTCATCAATCTTACGGGAAACGTTTTCCTACTGACTACAACACACTCTCATGTTCGAAAACGTTTCCAACCAGCCGGGTGAATAATTATGAATTCCTTACCTCGTAGATAACACCTACCAACTGTGAACAATGGGCTGGTTAGGGCTCACACATTCCGTGACCACATCATCGTCTGGACGATTTGCGGTTAATTCCAGCCACCGAAAACGACACAAAGCAGTGAGTAGTGCGCCAGAGGCGCATTCACCTTGTTTTAAGAGCCATTAAATTATAGAACCCGCGAATATTTTCAATTCGACAGAGACAATGTTAATATTGCTGTGGTCGTCATATGATGTCCTGGAGCCACTCTGAAGGCGGAAATAACCGCTGGTAGGCAACCATCACGATGTGTCTATTTATTACACTCGCTCCGGAACGACGGAATACAGTCAGTTCCTGCAATAACTACTCACCGCTCTTTTGAAACGAGCTCACAAACGTAGGTTCGAACTAAAAGATGTAGTGCGTTTCAGTAGTTAATAGCCCTATGTCCACATTCATGTTCACTACTCCCAACCGACTGAGTTGACTTGAACCAGTTTAACGGTTTACACACACTGCTCAGTTCATGTTTAAAATCGTTGGGACAAGCTATAAATTCAAGAACAGACATCCGAAGACTGGTAATAGTATCCCGGGTTTACAAAGCGCCGAACATCAACGCACTCGTATATAACACAGCAGAAAGCATAACGATCTATTGGAGGGGGAATCGAGTAGTAACTATATGAAGTGTACAAGTTGTTCTGCGCTAAGGTAAAAATGATGCTAAAATACATTCTGTTTAGAGTTGGATAATTCGCTTCCGACCAAAGATTTTTCGAGGAGTAATGGTATAATTCGGTTTTCGCCTTATTCAGGCAAAACAAGTGAATACACAGTTGGACAGCATGCCTCCTGCAAACTTTTGATCAACCTAAGGCAGTATGCAATTGCCTAGCTAACATAGCGCAGGCAGACTAGTTAAATCCCCAAGTTGCTCTACATTTTCCCGAAAAACGGCAATTTGACACAAACTTTCCGACTCCAATAGAACCATCCTCAACGAGACTGCTGTGGTTTTACCCGGTTAGATCAGTCAGTTGGTGGTATGACAGTTACCAAATGACTCAGATGGAATGGCACTAGGAGTCACAGTTCTTAACAAGCCTCCATTCAAGTGTCCTCCTCCAGCAAAGTCTAACCGATTTGAAAATATCTTCCAATGTTCGGAGCATTGTGTCTGAGGAACCTTCGAGGACTAGACCAGCGAGGGTTGGAAGGTATTCCTACGACGATCTTACACGGTGAGGTCTATCTCGGTGTCGGACAAAAACGTGCGAGGAACGTTAAAGCTTAGGATTACTATAGGTAGGTTGACCAATATTGTGCTCAGCCGAAGTAAATGAAAGTAACCAGTATGTTTACTGACAAACCGAGTGAACAAATTTTGACAGTTTGCAAAACGTTTCCCACAAGTTTCTATCCTTACAAATGTAACATATAACATGCGAATAGAACAGACATAAAGGTTGTTTTGGTCACTACACGTTATGCTCACCACGGACAGCAGTAGTGGCTGAGGAGGCGGGCTGCGAAAGTTTTGGAACATTTTTAATTGTTATACTGCCAGCTACGTCAGCTTATAAAGTCTGGACGCTAACCCTGAAGGAATTTATCAGAAAGGCGCCTTTTGAAACTTATAACAAGCGGGTTGAAAGCAAAGTGAGCATATATTTACTCATCTTCCCAAGTGTTCTGTAATACAAACCTGCTCTCTTTCACGACGCGAATTGCAAGGCCATTTATAAAGCTCTCCGAATGAGATCGCTTACAGTCCACTGGTACGGAGCTTAAGTATGTTAATTACCAGCCTATGAAACCAATCATCTGCAGGTTTGCTTCAGAGCACCAGTAGAAGTGTTACAATGCGTTTGTGCGGTCCAGTTGAAGTAGCGATGCAAAATAACGACTGTCTGTGCGTCTCTATTGCGATCGAACGAGGTGATAATTTCCGCGTTCAGCTGCGCGCCACGGACGATACGATCGTGAATAAAACCACTTGATAAAGGCATATATTTAACTCATTGTATGGCATGGTGTCGACAGTGGTTTACTTTCTGTTAAAACGATATGTAGCCCCAAGCAGCATTACACAGAGGATCACCAACAGCTTCATCCCCATCGGTCTACGATCAGATGCGCGCTGGTCGAAGAAGTTTTCCAAAAGTGTAAAACTGGTTTCTCGAAGAAGTATTGACCTTCTGAGGAGCTATCGTCATGCGTTTAGTGCTCTCCTTAAGACGTGCTTCTAACCGATAAGTCACCGACATATGATGGCTATATCCAAACCAAGCTCTGGAAGGTTTGTGCAGCTGTTCGTGACCAAGCAGATGTGTGCAAAATTTGGAGAAAAAATGACGTGATAACTACAATTTTAGGAGTATCGTTTTGCACATTTAGGAGTTGGCGACGCACGCTAACTAAAGTTTAGCGTAGTCACTTACACCATAAAGGTTAGTCATAATGTCCTGCATAAGCAAGACAGTTGAAGCCTACGACAGTGCTGAACAGTTGGATGAGGTGCATGTTGATTATCGCCAGTCTCAAATAGATAAACATGAAGATCAGGAGAAATTTCCTACGGAGATCTAAGGTAAACTTGCGTGGACGATATCTGAACACTTTGTTGGTGCCACGAACGACCGCGTGGGGCTTGAGAATGACTGATTTGCACAACTCGTAGGGTTCACGTAGAATCTGGTTGAACTAGGCAATAATACTAACGTAAGGACAGATTGAAGAATCGAAATCTTGACAGTAGAGCAAGCGACTAACAAGGTGATCTTGGTTAGTAACCGCTGTGCGATAGTTGCTTTGATGACTAAAACGAATTGTCAAGGCTATCTACATCCTAGTAGTATTTGTCATGACCGCATTCAAAATATGATATTGGTCCGCTAAGTTCAAACAACCCCGGATGACAGTTGCACACTTAGATGTGATTAACCGGTTTAGAACACTGTAGTTTCAAAAATTGCGACTGTTTAAGTGAACTATTGATTTGGATGGCCTTGGCCGAAATCGGATACATTATAAACGGGTTTGAAAACTTTTCTTCAACTCTGGTCCATTACTACTCCTGACTGTGTCAAGGCCACCAACGTGTCAGTAGTCATGGTGTCCTTCGCATCCCTAAGCAATAGTCGGGCCCATAATGCTTTACTAAGCCAAAACCGCCATCTTCTACACAGAAGCTGCAAAGATTCACAGTCAAAAGGCACTATCTCAGGTGAGCTTTGCTCAATGTGCTGGAAGTCAGATGACCGAACGCGCAAGAGCACGGTCTTTTATGATTGCTTATAAGGTATCGTGAAGCCCGACAATGTCAAAATATATTTCAACTCTTCAGTGATGTGGAGGGAGAAGATCTACTATAAGATGAGCATAAGTCACTTAGGAGGTAGTACAACGTAGTAGCAAGACGTTTTTAATTGTCCAAAGTACACTTTTTGATTTATTATCTCGAAACGGATCTAAAAATATGACCAGTGAATTAACGTACAATTCGTTAGAATTGACAAAAAGCTTCCGTTGTATTATCATAGTTGCCGCTCGCGTTGAGTGTGGTAAAGCTCAGGGAGTGTACACCGAGCATAACTGACAGCAGATCTTTGTTTGCATTTACACCACAAGTTTCATTCTCTATTTTATGCAACGTACTGTTTTACACTAGACCTCGGAGTAAATTACTACACCAACTAAATGCAGTGCTTTTGGTCGCACGCAAGTATTGTTTCTTAGTATACTTTCGAGTTAACACAAGTACGTTTTTCAACTCTGGACATTCATCTGAATCTACTTCGAGTTTCCGTTTCCGAATCTGTTTTACTAACATATTCGCTCGCGTGAATGCTGCCCTGAAATTATATACCGAGTATTAGTCATTGTTGATTTACCGGCATGTAGTGGGTAACGAGTGTGTGACATTCTCAGGAACATCAGATGCAATCACATGCTTTGTGTTCCCATTATAGCAGGCATGCAATTAGTTGAACACAGCAGGTTGTTGCATTTTCTTTTAACAAGTTATCTTTTGAGGTGTTTTGCAAGGATTTTCCGATAACACTTATTCGCTTGCTGTTTAGTGCACTCGAATGTTCTACGAACTTGTAATATGACGTGCTTTAAGTGCTACTTAGTAAATGTGAGGCAACCTCAAGCTTATTTATCCTCTATTCTTAATTACTGCTGCTCATCTCAGACTAAACCAGAGCTAAATACCTGTCAGTTATGAACAATACACTAAATATACGGCCTGTTTCTTGACACCATGATGTTCTGTTAGTTTGATAACTGTTCCCACCGCAGTTTGGTTGCACTGCAGGCAAGATTTCTAAACGACGCTTGAGCGCATCACCATCGTCACATGCTCAAACATCAAAGTTTCAGATGCAACACGACCAGTATTATCTGACCAAGGTTAGATACTTCGTAGGGCTTAAAAGCTTATGCAGTACACAATGGTTTGTTGAATCGATTTGTGGCCGACTATTTGCGTTTCAACACAATAAAACGACAACCATGGTAAATGGCTAGAAACGGACATATGCAAACAAATTTGAATGATTCAGACTTTAAGAACAGACCTGCTGAACAGGTTAAGACTTTGTGGTTCATAAATCTCCACAAACAAACCGAAGACGTTGTCGGAGGTACGAAACGACTAACGTCAGTTTATATTTTTCACGCTTCATAAAAAATCTTATATTGCTTGCGGCAAGTTAGTTCACCGGCAAAAGTAATGGGCTTGCCCATGTAATTAATCCTCTGATAACTCATTCTGCCGAAAATGAAGAAAGAATGACGATACGAAAGAACACGTTTCTGATGTTGCTACAAGCAACAGCTGGCGAAAAGATTATGTATATCTTTGTGAAATGTTTGATAGAACCGTGAGCCAAATTGACGTGATAACAATAACGACAATTTATAAAAACAGTCGTGATGATGGCAGACTGACTTGCGCTCAAATTTAAGTATATCTTCCCATTAATTTCACCCCAAGGACTACAGAAACTAACTTACCAAGAGTGGCATTCAAAATCGTTGAAAGGTGAGATGGTCAAATGTATCCGCAAGTTTTCCTAACCAGTGCAAAATAGTGGCCACCAGAATACAAACACAGATTGGCTTAAGTTCGCTTCCATTTACTTTGTTTCGGTTTCCCAAGTTTGAGACTGGTGGCCAGCTGGTGCTCATTGTATTACACCAGTGGTTTCCGAGGGTCACATTTTGCTTCGACAGCTGGGGAGTAGATTGTTAAATGTGGCAACTCAAAACGATCGGTTAGTGGATGTAAGAGTGCACTAAGATGTTTACGATCAAGTTTTCATCTGCATTGTTTTTGTACTGTCATGAGATTTGGTAAGGCATGACCGTACCGGTTGGGGTTTTCCTGATGAAGAGACAGTGTTGAAATAACATCTAGTAGTCTTGGTATGCTTATACAAGTTGACAGGCTCATAGACAACTCTGATGTCGATTTCCAGTCGCCGAATAACAAAACAAACTGGTTGGTTGCGGGAACAGAAGCAGACCTAGATAATGTAGTAGATCAAACCAAAATCCTAACGACATTATTATCAGGTAGTGTCCACAACTGATGATCACGAAAAAGTAGAATGAAAAACAAATAGACAGACAGTAGAGAATGGGAAAGCTTCCATTAACTCCAAATGGATCCTGATCATTAGTTCAATCGGGATTTAGGAATGCTGTTGACTAGTCCTCATAAACCTACATTAGTAAAATATTTTAGCTCCGTGTTTCAGCCGGTCTTCCAACGCTAAATGTTTCGCTTTCCATGTAGCCTGTGAAATTATTTATTCGATGGCGCGCGATTCCAACTTCTGGTGCTGTCTCCCTTATGTGTGTGGGGACCTATCACCCTAGCGTACTTCAACTTCTACGTGAGTTACTCCATTTTTATCATTAAGCATTTTCAAACATTTGTGCATACAATTCTGCGCCTGTTTGTTATAACTATAGTTTTTTGTGTTATCTCGCTCTTGAGTGTTTGTCGTTCGGTTGATTAGACCATTACAGAACAAACACAAAACCAGATATCCGATCGAACGATATACTGAAAATCCATGAAAACGACCATGTCGAGAACTGATCACTCAGTGTATGAATTTCATTGTTCAGGTGGTGTAGAACATCTTCTTGTACGAAAGGTAAGTGCAAACTCAAAAGCTAAGGAGGTATAATCTATAAGCGTGAAAGTATGAACAATGCCGGGTGATGTAACGTATTTTCCAACAAGTCACTCTGATACTAAACTCCTTACTCTGCTCAATAAGAAATTTGACAGTGGCAAACTATTTTGTTGGTAGAATGCGACAAGTGGACGACTGATATCTTTTCCCAAAACGGGATCACGACCAAATTTTTGCGTAGTTCCGCTGTAAACAATGATGCATTGGTTAAAATTGAAGCTAACTTTCTAACAAAAATGTGATTTTTTTATAACAGTTTGCACTCGATAGGGAAAAGCTTAGTAGGGTAATGACGGTTAAACACTCAAACAGACACATTATTTAGAAATGATTTGGTGAGCTTTTGGTAGGGGAAATGGGTCACTTGTTCAAGATTATGTTTTAAAACCTTACATATCACTTATAATTGAACAGCATGGTTCATACAATTTTAGTAAATTTCAAAAGTATTAACAAGAATTACAACGCTAAAAAGTTAACTACCGTCTTTGATTGAGTGTTTTCGTTTGATTAAATTTTGTCATTCCACGAATATCTTCCAATTTTGTCAGTGGGTGTGATTTTACCACTAATTCTGTTTTGTTTTTGAATACTTTTCATCTGGATTTCCGCTGTAAATCCAACTTTTCCTATGACATACATCTGTTTATGTTGTTGTTATGTGATGAACATTTTCCAACAAATTCCTTTTTGACATTTGTAGTTCTCATTGTTCGTTCGTGTTTTACAACCTGACTTCTACTCTAAGTCGGACATTCTGGTAGGCAATCAATTGCTTAATTTGTTGCTCGGAAATGGATAATTGGAAATATATTTTTAAGTCAAAGTTTTGCTTTATTCCGCTGTTCGTCTCACGGACTCTACAGAATGAACAACCAACACTACTGGAATGACTGTTGTCAAGTATAATTATGATTCTAGGTGTGATTGAAGATAACGTCAGACATTAAATTGTTATGCATTAATTTTTATGTGCATCAGTAATCATTGTATACAGGCCTATTACGTTTGCCCGTGCCGACTTGTCGAACGCCTTGTAACTAACAAACTTGCGCGTTTGCAAATATTCTGGGTCTTCAGGACAGACTAAGATCGAAGGTATTTTGCCTCAAATAAGTAGGGAGCATAGGTAAGTTTACAGGAGTGTTTCTGCCTTTGATTTTGTCTGTAACATTTTCTAAGTGTTTCTACTTTTATGTAGCAGTCAACAGTTACGTAACACACTCTAAAATTGTTCATAATATGGGAGTGTTACAAGATTATCAGATGCGTAAGGAGGCCATTATGAGTTTCTTTGTCTTTTTGTTTGGTTCATTATGAACAGGCACGTGAAGATAAATATATGAATATGGAACCTTATTTAACTGGAAAGTGTTTATCATTCATTCTAACTATTGGAAGAACAGTATGAGCCACGTTGCTAAAAGTGAGATAAAACTTTATGCAGCATGTGGGGTTTTCGTCACACTACCAGTTCTCGTTACGTTCATTAATGTATAAGAGGTCTTTAAGCGTAATTTAAATTAACAGATATCTATATCTGCATTGAATGCATTCAGAATATTGGTGCACATGTAGAATTACTTCACTATAAACGAATCTGAATTGTAGATTTTGCCTGATGTACAAAGTCGATAAGGTTAAGCACTTGTTTTTGAAGATGCACCTGGATGTACATCGCAAACTAATCATAATGTTTACGGCAAACGTATTACAACTGAATGGGGTTAACCTTGAGTCGGTGTGCCAAGAAACGATAAGTAACGGGCTCTTAATATTTTTTTGTATATCTCACGGATGATAAATAACCATGTAAAGTTTTCATGAATTCTCATGGAGGATTCCTCGTAGTTCCCGTCTATCGTTGTCATAGTAAGTAAAGTTCAATACCTATCTGTTTCTCCTGAACTCTTCACTGAGTTTGGTAACCAGTCCCGACAGCATCACTTTGACAAAACATTGATTGTTTGGGATAACGCAACCAAATTGACTCGTCGTAAACACTATCAATTTACACAAAGTTGTAACAGGTTAAGACAATGTTTGTCAAGTCGTTATACCAGTGACTTAGTGTGAAACACAGTCAACATGAGAATCTTACATGAGTTCACATGGAGGCCGCAAACAACTTACAAAGTAACAACACTACTCTCCTTACTAAAGCCAATAAAGACCTGAGGTTAAAATATGTTATACGAATGAACGCATCTGAATAAGACGAAGACTCTGTTTAAGTCAATATTGTATTTCACATATTAAGGACTAAAAACACCGAGACAACGGTAACTAAGTAAACTAGGTGTAATATTTTTAAAGTTTGACGGAAATGAATAGTTTGATGTATTGATATTTCAGCCGGTGCAACCAACCGATTCGATTCAACGGATAATTTATTGGTTATCAAACGTTTATAAGGTTACTGTTCCTCTGCGCTCAATTCTACACATGACGAACTTGTTATGTGATGCCCTGACATAATGACTAACTGTGACATTTCCGGTCACAACAAGCTCACAATAATCCAAGTTGAACTGTGAGAATGGAACAGGACGGGGGATCAACTTTAGTTAATATTGTGTTCATGAAACATCCAAAGAAATCAATTCAACTGAGGTACGAGTAGGAATCCGACACAGACTAGTCACGCATTTCTGTCAATGATGTAAATATGAAACACTATACCATATCTCATAAACCGAGTCTATACTGTCTTTATCTGTGACTTCTTTGGTTGAGAATTCAAGCTTTCAGGTGAAGCATTACTCTACACAGATATATGCTATTCAATCTACACAAAGAAGCATATGTAACCTTTGTTGTTCCGTGTACCCGTCTTTTTGAACACCTTGAACTATGCTTCCTAAATACTTTTTGGTAACCTTCTAGTCTGTAACTCTCTAGCTCACACTGTTTGTGCAGGTCCTTCAAGACTTGCAACCTTCTGAGGGTAAGCACTATAGAAGCATTCGTGGCATGGCACGTATGCAAAATAATCTTTCACTGTTTTTGACTATTTGCATTATTGACAATATTTGCCTGACCACCAAAGGTCACAATAACTTTTGGAGAACTAGTTACTGATATGATGCGCAAAGTTTTCCATCTGTGTATTCACTTATTACTCGTCTTTGCGGTATAATCAAAATACTTTAATTTCTCCGATGTATTGTTTTCTACTTAGATTATTTTGAAGAATAGATATTGTTCAAATTGGTAAAGCCTTCCGGTTATTTGTAAGAGAGTGAAGTAACAGTTGGGGAAAACCCCAAAGGGTAACCGTTTATTGTTTTGGGCTCAGTCTTCGAATTTCCTCCAATCACACCAGCTAAAACGCAGTTGGTATCTTTGTCATAGGCTGTTAACATAAACCTGACACTCGTAAACAGGAATCATGCCAAGTACACCAAATACAGCTTGGCATTTGGGAAACATTGCCATCCCAGACATATTCTATGGAAACAACAAAGTACCCACCCCAAGATCGATTGGGAAACCCTTCGCAAAACACTTTATTTTAAAAGTTCATAATTAGTGAAACCTGTTGCGGTCGTCTCCAACGTATCCGCAGCATTGAGCATTTATGTTGGCTGCCTCATACAAAACATATCACTTACTTAGTAGTTACGTACTCAACAGAAGAGATAACTTAATTTTCTCGGTGTAAAACTTTCAGTCAGATTCTCAAAATGTGGAAGCAAAAAGGATATAGTCGCCGCAATAGGCGATGCAAAAATACTCGTCAAGTTTCTCTAAGCTTACTCGAGTGCAGTCATTCAGTAATGGCTCATTGGAAATCACACAGACAGATATCCGAGGCTACTCAGCGGTGTAAATTGTGTCCAGCCCGGTTGCCATCGTCAAACACCCCTTAAATTTGAAGTCGTCATAATATTGGTGAGGAACGGTTGGACGGTTCATCCAAATCGTACTGAAGTGAACGAGTATAATCCAACTGACACATGAAAATGATAATACCACACGGATAGAGGAATAATTAAGTAGCCCCTCAGTTAGTGAGTTCACTGTGTAATGGGGTACTCTAAAATGCTGTTTTGAGAAAGACTTAGAAGATGAGGTAAAAACAAAAGCAACAATGTCATCTTTACCAACTAAGCCAAAGGTTGGTTCCCAACTGTTTTTAGGCATACATATTTGAATTTGGTTAATGTAATGAGACGGCTTCCGTGATGTGCACCACCTGTTTTAGTTTCGGTCTAATGAACATTCTGAAGACTGTCCTTTGGTCCACTACGTGTCTTGTGTGTATGAGGTGTTTATGTGGACACTAGCACCGCAACCGACCTTGCAACATAGCATCAACTTCAGGTGCCACCTAGTCGTACCGACGTCTGGGCTTCCGTAGACGTAAGGAAATCTGTACACGATATTGAACTGGATGAAAGGAGATACTAGGTTCTTTCTACATATAGTTAATTTACGGGTAGTTTTTCCTACTTTGACTAGTCCACCGGTGTTTATGTGCATTTAAGTCCTGCTTAGTGTTTCACAAGGACCGAGATGCTGCCATCCTTGAAACAG
>JTDE01001557.1:97055-140055 GCA_014338405.1 Paragonimus skrjabini miyazakii | reverse complement strand
TCAGATATAAAGACCACCATCAGTTTAGAAGAACGAGCCGTAATTAACTAATTACTTGTTCACATACGGCCAAATCCGGCTGTTCACGTACATGATTGACAGATATGAAGCGGTGCAAGATCGTTCTTGTTTTGAAGGATAATAAACGTCAGTTGGAAGGAACCGATGGTCAACACA
The DNA here is from genome assembly GCA_014338405.1 of Paragonimus skrjabini miyazakii. Classification (NCBI taxonomy): domain Eukaryota; kingdom Metazoa; phylum Platyhelminthes; class Trematoda; order Plagiorchiida; family Troglotrematidae; genus Paragonimus; species Paragonimus skrjabini miyazakii. The sequence goes on along the minus strand of JTDE01001557.1, from coordinate 139,878 downwards.
CACACACACACACACACACAATGAACTATCCAGTCGAGTTCTCTCTTAGACGGTGAACACCATTAGACAAAAAATGATAGGGTAGTTTTCAGCATTTATCCCGCAAGTACGACATACTCCACACACGTGTACGAGGCAGATGGTCACAGTCAGTCAGTATCCGTTAGTTGTTTCTGATCTGACAAGAAAAGAAGTATGACGCTCGCTCCTGATTGACTGTTCCTTTACGTATGTGCACTCCCTCCCGAGTATCGACCACCCGAATAACATTCAGTCCTCGATTGAATGAATGTGAGCCAGAGCACATCTGAAAATTCCTCTGGTTTGGGACATCATTCGAACCCTTTTGATCTTCGGTAAGATACCCGTTACCTAAGCAAACTACTTCTATTTATTATTTGCTCAACACTGCATGTCATGACGTCTACATAATGTACAAAACTAGGGTTATAGGCTGCTTCGTGCGATCAAGAAAGTGTATTAGTGTAACGCCGTAAAATGCGATGAGTCAGTTTTATTATAACATCTACATCACGCTAGTTCTTTTGGTGTGTTCTGTCGTTGAAGGTTTCAGATAAACATGCTTTTCACCCTATTCGCAAGCAAAAATGTCCAAGTGTTGATATTATACTTCACCACTGAAACAAAACAATAATGTTTGTGTGTACAATCAAGGTCGACTAGTTTGGAAGGACTTAGGCGGTGTATTTCTCCTTGATGGTCTGCACGAGTTCCGGTTTGACTGCATCGTTCTTGGTAATTTCCAAGTAAGCAATAATGATATTGATAGCTAAAATGTACAAAAAACGGATAGATCAGAGTAACCCTACTTTTTTGCTGTATTACTCACCTCGTATGGTAGCATCTTGGACCATGAACAAAGCACAATCGAATCGAGGAGTCTGACTTAAGCCGTTTAGAATCTTCGATGTGAACTCTAGTGCCTCTGAGTAGGGCTCGCCTAAAAGTGGATGGAAAGAGAATTTATGAAGAAGTTTACGCTCAATTAATATAAGTCAAAAATGATTTTTATCTCGAGGAAAAGCAGTGTTGTTGGGTGATTGCAAACATCTTCTAAGCGATTAAATGAGTAGGCCTTCTACGCGTGTCCCAAAGAATCTTTCACACCTAGTTTTGTACGGAAATAATGTTCCTTCTTAAGTGTGGTTAAGCGCGTTTCTCAATTAGTCAAAACGACGAATATGTAGACGTCACAGAGTTAGGGTAATAGTTACGTATGATACGAAATCCCAGAATGTCCTCACACTGGGGTTTGTGACATCCATCAGTGTATTCTTACTCCTGTGTATGCGTGATCAAGCTTACTATTGCAGGCATGCCACGAGTGAATGATGCGGGACATGACTATTGCCCACCTTTAAACAGTACGCTACGTAGGATGCCAGATGGATTAAGTACGTGCATAATCGCGTTTAGGATTGGCAGCATATATTCACAACACTATATTCGGTGTGAACATTTAGCGGGTCAGTGTAACAAACTTGACAAAAATTGTCACACCCGTATACTTTCTCTGATGATACGTAAAATTCGATTGTAATCATTTATCTTCTTTTCAGTGACCCTATTCTAAGAAACTCGAAACGGAACATTTTGATTGGCATCAGTAACTATCCGACATTCTTTCTTGCAAGTAAACATAGCTAGAGCATAACATCCAAAAGTCGGCTGACATTCAAAATCGCGTAAAACCAGTTTCCATCCATCTTCGAGAGGGTAGGACAAGTTTATTGAATTACAAAGTGGGTGGGAACATACGTAAAAAGTCTCAACTCACCCTTTCTGTCACATATCCAGCACAGCGCCATAATAATTTCGTCCAACATAGTGGCATCCAGTTTGATACCGATAACTAAATGAAAGCAATAAATAATGTGTTTGCAGCAATTACGTAAGAAAAAACGCTTTTGTTCAGTAGTGATCACAACAAGAGACTGGGTTTAGTTACACACAAAATACCGTCCAAGATCAAACCTAACTCCCCAATTCGCAGAAAGAAGTACAGCCATGATAACACTCGTCCGGAAGTATCAATATCTTGATTAACCCAAATAAACCCTAATATGATGGTGATCATCAGTGACAGATATTGACCATTATACTATAATAAAGAAGCCTTTACTTAAAGATGAAGGATAAGAGAATAATAAAAACTAATGTCAACATTCAGACATATATCTGTTCGCTTACACTCTATAAAGGAAAAACCCAGTCACAAGCGCGAGATAGACAATATCTGCAAGACAACACCTTTCTTGTGATTGACATTATTCCACCGCCTCACTTATATGAGAAATAAAACAACAAACGATATCAACCAAGACGGTAAATCCAGTTAGTCGCCAAATCCTGACTAAAGTTCCCGGTGACAGATCTCGCGATTCAAGTGGTCCATGGCTCACAGGGTTGATACTATCTACAGTAACTAGCCTGATGGCCACATCTGAATAGCTCTATATCATGAGCAATTAGGAAAATGACAACAGTGCTCAACGTGGCGAATGACGGTCTCACATTCCCACTGTTATTGAGACGGACACATGTTTAGCTGTCCACCTACTCCAAGAGAACGAAATTCGAAATTTACCTCTGCAATCAGATAAACAAGAAGTTCCATACCACAGCGTTGTAGACTGTTCTGAGAAACATTTTATCATCATCAACAACATACGCAGCAATACATCAGTGGTTGCTAATGGCGATTAACTGTCATAGAACCATAGAGAAAAAATCAAACCCTGTACGGAAGAAAAAAATAGAAGGGCGGGGAAGGGACCTAACTACTAAAAATAGTTACATCCATAGTCAATCAGCCAGTAGACTTGCCGGCATTTTTAGTGCATGGTCTAGTCATCTAAGTCTGTTCAAATGTAAGGGTTGAACAAAAGACAACATATGGAAGTCACTATCAAATACCCGCTTCCTAACCCCTTCGTGATTAACTTATCGGTGCCACCCTATGCAAGCGATAGAACGCAGACAACCATCGTCAAATACCTGAAGACGGTTCACGTCTTCTACCCTAAGCGAGCAAGTTTTGTAGCCGCAAAGTAACACGGCCCTTATTGTCACCTTATAAACCCGACCTCTAAGCCTGAGAAAGATGCCTCTCTGTTGCCAGAAGTGTCCCAGATTAGTGAATAGCGCCCTAGCCTAAGAGTCAGACGTTTTTGTTTCATTTTCTACATCTCCGGCGCAGCTGATGCAACTACTCAAATACGCAAAGCGATCAACGATTTCCATAACTTCATTATCCAACACACACTACGTAATCATAGCAGCCTTGCAGAAGCTGCAAAGCGCATTCCGAAGTATTTAGCAGAGTGTGAAACGACGGCCAACATGGTTTATACTGCTTGGAACTTGTCAATAAAATTTCGTTAGAATAATTACGATAAATCAGTCTCCCACCAAGTAACAGTTTCATGTCGCCATCCTGTGGGCATCGCAGACGGTTCCCATTATTTCTCCCATGACGAAACTGAACAAAAACGGCAAAAGTGGACAGCCTTGACGGATGGCACAACATTTCAAGATGAAGTACGGTCGACTGCACTTGGAACTGTCTTTTCAAAGAAGGGATACTTTAATTGTCAAAAAGATTCACATTTTTACGTGGTTACGCTTTGACGGAGTCCCAGAATCTCATTTGTTTCTCTGTTCCGTCCGTGTATTTCCATCAGTCCCAGAACGCGCCAAACTCAAACCACCAAAACTTTTCATTTACTTCAAACAAGTAAAATAAACACCATCCATATTGAACCGCGGTTTTCTCATTCAAACATAATTTTCAGAAAGCCTCTACGATACGAAGCACTATACTCCAGCTTCCTTCTTGATATAGCTAGTCAGCAATATGTGTCGTAGTCATATTTATGAGTTCACTTTCGGCTCACGTTCTTATAAGGCGACCTGGCGGTCACCGGACCATCTATCTTACATCATGCAGAATGAAGCCACTTTGTATAGGCGATGGGCCACATTCGCTCACGTAAGGGGATAGGATTTGGAAAACGCATTGATAGGAAGTCAGCCGACGATTCGCAGAAGGCTACAGCCAATCACTGTCGACAACGCGAGCAGACTGGTGTGTTAGCACAGTGATCAACCACGATAGCACGTCGCTTTAGCATCGAATTATGCCATAACGAGCATCGGAGTGAAACAAGTTGTTTCAGTGCTTCATGCGTTAAGGCAAACGAGCTACAAGCGGAGCCGAACAGACCAAAAGGAAAGCCGAGTTGTTGTCACAGCAATATAAACTCGAAATTTACCATAGCTTCGACTGCCGTATTGACTGTGAGTGTTAGCGGAATGATCTTAAAAAACTTCGACTATTTTGGCAGACCATGAAAAGTATTTATTTGCTTGCTACGTGGTTTAACATTCGGCATGTCAAAAGCGTTCATGTTACTCATGAGTATTGTAACATATATGTGAATTTCAAAGGTACCTTCGGGCAGCCAGGCCAAACTGGAAGGGGTGGATTGGTTTTTGCATTGATTCACGACATTAGTGGTTTAATAAATAGCGATTTATTGCGAAGAGACTACTATTCAAATTTTCCACCCAGAATAACCAGATATTTCAATGGCAATGTTCTGATCGACCTGTACAACTTAGTACAACAGATGAAGTTGTCTCACAATAAAACTAGTCATTCACATTACGAGTGCTAACTCATTGTTACATTCATGCTTGCTTCAAAGATGTGTGGTACTCAGGATGTAATGTCCAGTTGGATAAAGTAGTGGGAGACAAAGAGGTTGCACGAAAATCAATTAACAGAAGAATGAACGTAATTCAGTAGAAGTCAAGTAGATTACTGATAGCGAGAAGGGAGTATCCGTATGCAATAGGCGCAGTGAACCAAAAGCGATCGTACTGCATGTTTTCCTGTTCGATCGAAGTGGGATAACTGACTCGAAGTATTCACATTTTCCTATGGATGTGAAATCTGTGCAGGCTGATCGTATTTCAAGCATTGTAGTTTTTTGGTTAGAAAGTATCTACGCTTGAGCAAAAATCCTAACTATTCCTTAATTGCTTCATTATCCACTCATCTATCGTGATCTTCATCTGAACAATTAGTTCAGTCAAGCTACTTGTAAGTAGAATGGTTCCGCCGTTATTCTTCACGAAAGCATTACCAAACAACTGCAAAAGATGCTGTCTACGAATGCGTAACACATATTTTAGAATCAGTTTACATGATAGTGAATACTTGTGCTAGAGTTTCATTGTGCCTAGAAATGTTTGATTTTTGTTGTTGAGCTGCAGTACCTACGGTTCCATGAGAGATTCCGGAGTGCACAACACGGTTATCATGCGCCGTTTTTCAAGACATTCCGTGACATTTCGGCATACGAAAGTAGGTTGGCGCTGAGAAATTCTACAGTTAGGTAAACACTTGCAGTGGATACAGTGGATTACTTTCAAATACTAATGTTTTGTAATCGGACTTGGGCGTGCATGTCGCGTTTTTCTGTCGTCGAGGGTGGGCTCGAGGTAGAGTTCTGCACAGTACACACCCTATTGGCATGCAGATTAAGTTGGCACATAAACACAAACAAAGTCGAAGCGCATGTAGGTATGTAATTATGTAAGCATGCATACATTGGTTGTCTGATGCTTCGCATATGAGCAGGAGGTTCAATTAGCTGGTCGTTAGTACTTGAGACCACCAACGGTTAGAATAACCTACGAGATGATCCGGGAAAAGCATGACATTGGATCACATAGACCCTGACAACTCAGATGTGAGTATAATTGGTAGACTCGCTTGTCAGGCTAGGGTCATCAAATTTGTCCACGCCACTGGTTGAAATGTCTATTTATCAAGATATTGTCAATGTCAGAGGTGCATCTATAGACAGTGTTGTGAGCCAAGAACACGGATGACACAATGGTTGTTTATTCAGGAAAGCAACAGGTGGGTAATGCTTTTCAACAAGACAACATGCGGTACTGGGCCCAGACTGTCACGTTTGCCACAGACTTCGATACTCAGTTCCTTTAAGTTCCCTTACGTGCCAAGAATCATTTCATGCTATGCAGCACACCGATTACTTCAATGTCGAAATCTATGCTCTGGCACCCACTGCTAAATAGCAATGGTATGAGTAGTATAGCACGATCGTTTCTTCTCAATACGATAGTTGGTTTTCCAATTATTCCTGTCCTCTCTAGTGTAGTTTGCAATTCATATTTCTGATTTTTTTCACTGTTAATGAATCGAACAAAGATGTCGATCAAAATGTCTATCGGTCAAAACCAACATTACATCTATGTATACAGAAGTGAAAATGTCTAATTGGACGGAATAAATACCATTGCCAAAAGCGTAACCCTTCCCATCACAATGTGAGCGAATACTAAAAGTAAGAACACGAAAAACGAGTGTACAATATTACTATAACCGGAACAGTGTTGATAAGTTGCTTGTCATTTATAACCTATGAATTGTGCTTCTCGACAAACTATGGGATAACACAGCTCATACTGGTGTGAGATGTCTCACTTAACGCATTTACCAAGGTACCGATAAAATAGAATAAATATGGAGGCGTTGTATTTCAGATAATTCAAGATATCTCCACTAGACTGAAATCTTTCCGTCTTTTGTTTATGGTGATTAACGGTTCGAGTACTAGTCTGATTTCAAATTATATGTTAATTTAATCCAGTGTTCAAATGCTACAATGCATGGTAAACTCGGTCCGCTGACACTTCTATGACAACTAACTGTCATTAACTGATAAACAACCAATCTACGTAAATCCGATGGGCATCTCGTTGCTGAGTAAATGTTGCATCAGAAAATAATCACTACAATGTATGTAAGGCTAATGTATCCAGGAAGTATGGTTGCATGACAGAATAGTTATCCTCCTTGTGCAAAGGAGTTATGAGTGTCCGAGAGAGCTGTAAACTATGTTCTGTCCAGTGGAACTAAAATATGCATGCAACCGTATGAAAGAAAAAGTCACATGACCCAGTCTTATCAGATATGAACAAGGCTACTGGCATACAAACATATCATGAAAGGTGAGTCACACATATATGCAGGCCATACTGTCACACACGTGTTTCATGTGCACACACAGTAGGATAAAGCACTTCGTAAGTAAGAAGGGAAAAATTTGATGAGTGAAACATTTTGGCCCAGCAGTGACCAAAAACACGCAGCATAACAGAAAGAAAAATGCAAGCACTGTTGAGACTAGAAAGAGCTGTTGAATCCAATACAATTTGATTACAAAGCGAACTGGTCGTGTCTTTGAACGAAATCTGTTTTGGTTATGTATTAGCTTTAACGACAGTGCAGGAGCTGTTTCCAGTATGTTTCCTGTCGGACACGCAATATGTTTAAGGATTCGAAGGTCTACCCAATCAACGGCATTTACGACTTAGTATTGTTCGGTTTGTTTAGTCAAAATGCACTGAATTTTTCCAAGACTAGAAGTAATTCAACCAGAATGTTCGATAATGAAGTCCTAGAGGTTGTTGACCGATTGATCCATTTGGGAAGCTGCACTACCAAGATATGGATTGAGGGAAGTAATATTAGATGTGATAATGATTGAATTTGGAGGTTTTGGACTTGAGCCGTAATGCGAATTCCGACTTTAACGAGGATTTGTACAACTGATGTGCTCTATTAAGAGTCTAGTGTTTCCTTTCGGAGTGAGCCAGCCGGACGGTTTACGCGGATACAAGGACTTCGATTGAATGCGGGTTGCGTTCAATTCAAATTAATCTAAATCCCCCAGCTTATTCAGTCTGTTTACTCCATCCTAACCAAGAACGTCCTGATCATGCGGTCATTGACTGAAGTGAACGGAGCAATTCTGTTTATTCTCCATTCGAAATGGACGGACGAGGTGAACACACAAGTTCGTGATCGACCGTTGAGATCTTGAGTCGGTGGCGGGACTCACCACTGTCAACAGTCAACAAGGAAGACATTGCTGATTATATCTGCAACCGCTTAATTTTATCGTACTATGTATTACGTGGTAGTGACAAGAATCGAACTGGTTGTGTCTTTCGTCTAAGTCAGAATGAAGTGCATGATGACTTTTCATAATAAATATCATATAAACTACATGTGGACCGAATTCCGTTTCCCTTTTTTTAAAAAAACTTGCTTGCTTTATTTATTTATTGTGAAATTTAATTCAAACAAACTCCAACTTGAAACCAACCAGAAATGAAAAACGAGTATTTTGCTCCTGGACATTACAATCACCCGTAAACCATGAAATTCCATGTTTCGGGTGTGAGGAACACTATGAGAAGAGGACAGACAAACGGCTCTGCACACACCTGTACGAACTCGAATTACATAAGTAAATATATAGATAGGAAAAATCTACATTACCGGAGGATTTTAATCAACTACATTTTGTGATCTTTATAATAGAATCGTCTTGTCCATGTTTTCCCACTCACAGTTGTTTTCCTTTCGTATTCTGAGTCCCATCAGTTTGTGTAATGTTCTAATGTATGGCTTCTGTTCCGTGAATCGTAGCTCAAATTTCTAAAAGTAGTTCCACACTAATGGCCATCGGAATGTAGAAAAACTCTCTTTTGGTCGTACTACTTACAACTTTGACAGTAGGTAAAAGATTCATATAATGCTTAAGTTACGTTTACAACACGAGATATGAGCCAACAGAAGAAAATTGAAATTTGCCTCGTATCCTTTGATGAGAACAACAGTATATTTGGTTAATTCTGAGTATAAGGAATGGAACACTGTAAGCAGGGGACGAAAGTCAAGATATTATTTAATTTCGCTTACGTTAAATAATGGGAAACGTGGCCAACGTGAAGACAAAAGGACGATCCTAAAGTGAAATGGGGAAAACGCGCATCGCGTTGGATTGGGATGGCGACTCACACCTAGACCTACATCAAACGAAGGATACCAGTCGACATTTTTGGGCGCACACAGTTGATTGTCATCGCCTGGTCAATAAGACCTCTTAGCGGTTTACAATTTATGAATTGTGTGCACTCTTCGGGAGGTGCATGACGATAAAATACAAGCATTGTGACTTGTGACAAACAGATACTATAAGATTGGAAATGTACTGGTTCCCGTCTGCTACATGAGGAGTGAGTAGAGTTATGTAACTGGCCTCTCATTATATTTGTGTCTGTGACCAGCAACTGGCACTCTGGAAGTAAGCAATCAAATTTGTCACTTAATATTTACGTTTGCAGGTTTTCGTTGTCCGACTTCATTTATACGATTGTGTATTAGTAAAGACAGCAGAGTATTCTGTTAGACAAAAAACATATATTTATCAATGCCTTGCAGAAAACTAAAATTTTTATTCCAACGTATAACGCTTATATAACGTATAACGTATAACACACTTATTGAATATACAAGCGTTTTTTGAGTATCAGCCACCAGTTGGTCTAATATCCAAATAACTCTCTCGTTTGAAGACTGAAAAATCTCCAAATGCAGTTACTGGGGTTTCGATCTCAAACTACTGTGTACAGAAAATGATAAACAAGCATTAATATCAATTTCAATCCTACCTTGGCCCAGACGTTCAGGACCCGTATCGTGAAGTATTCGAATCACTTCCTTGTTCTTCTGAATGCGATCAAGTGAACGAAGACTTGTCCATCGAATTTCAAAGGTACAAGCTGTGATTACGTAACCACTCAACGGTTTGCCTGTAAAAGAAATCAATAAAAATGAGTCACTTACTGCACAATGATCGTAAAACGACAAATTCAGTAGTTCACGCATGTAAACAATAATACCACAGTTTCATACTTGGCTATTCAGTGAACTACCACTGGTATACACATAGGTACACCTACTAATTTGAGCTGTACTCATGAGTATTATGGCTCGAGATGCCAAACATTCCGATGGTAATCTCTTAAACGACAGATTACTGAATATCACAGATGCGTTAAGGGGTATGAATAGACGAAGATAGTAGAAAATCATGAGCAAAGAAATAAACGGTCAATAATGTTCTGGACGCAGGCGCATCAGTGACTACCACGCAGTGATATATCCAGGAGTCTTTCCAATCGGTAATTCTGATGATCGTATGATCACCACACTGGCAACCACCCCCTAGACTTTGCTTACGAAGTGATCAAGGTCTTCATTGTTCGTAATTACCCCATCGCCCAGCTAAATCATGGTGTCTTGTAACTGTTAGTAACCGCTCGGTACACCATTACTACTTCAATGCCTTACAGTTTTATGGTTTCTGAAGAATGAAAACTCGTAAATGATAATGCAGCATTCGCCATAACGTAACAAAAGTGCGGAAGAGAAAGTGTGGAGTATTCTGTAAGCAATCCAGCTTGGTTTATCTGGGCAGTTCAAATAGTGTTAAAGTGTTAGAGATTATTTGGACTTCTAACGGTATAGACAGCATAATACATCGAACTCGAACATAGTAACAGGCATGTGAATCCAAGTGAATTCATCTCGAAGATACATGGGACGTTCAAACACTCTGATGAATGCAGTGTGTTCTGTCTTACATAAAACCGTCAGGGGAAATGTCTGTTAATCAGGTTTAATGATGAGGATATGGTAGATGTTGATCTGAGTTGTCAGTATGAAGCAGGAGCTTTAGGCTCACATGTAATTTGATTGACTCTTTGAAAAGTGAGTGTAGACGGGGTGCTATGAATTAACTCGCACTTATCATTTCCCTTTTATGTTAAAGAGTAAATCATATCTTTTATGGTTGTAAGACAGCCAAGCATTACGCTGTACTACAGATATATAACCGTTGATGGTGATAAAGACATATGTTAGGACAGGGATATGATGTTGTCAAAATAGGGCAGAATGACCAGCTCCGCACATTCGTTTTCATAAAGAAAAAGCTATTACTGATTAGCACACCCATGAGACCTGCATGATCTCACTACTTTTACGATGCTGAAGAACAAAAGGACACTAGTGGATAAGAATGAATGAGATCCCATCTACGTTTGGGTAGCCCAGGAGCATTCAGAAACAGTTTGTGACAGAGGATATCGTATAGAAGCAAACCCATCGTGGTGAATCTATTCTTTCTTCATTTCTCTGTCCCTGCTACGTTTTCGACGTGCTTTATCACGGATTTATTTTTCACTGAAATGATATGTAATCTATATTGCCATAGAAGATGGATGCAGTTTACACATCATCTACCACCAGCCTTCAACACAACATCCACGAACAGTTTCATGCAGTATTCTCTATCGGGTTATAACTCAAGATGCACTTTTGAATTATGAAAACTATCAGAATGTGTCGTTTTTTTTGCCATAAAGACCGTGAGTCCAACGACATGATTGCTAGTTTTCTCACTTTTCACACAAACGGAGAAAAAATGTTCCGCTCCAGTCACGTGCCTTTTCCTTTCGATTTAAAGTTATCTAAATCTAGTCTTCCAATCTTTATTGAAGTTAGACATCTGATAATTTAAGTGAAGTGGCTGAAATCCAAGTTGACTTTTCAAAGGCTCATTTGGAGGTATGCAAACGTATACAAACTTTCGTGTCTTCTTCACTACATGTTTGTTACCTTTGCAGACCTTCTTGTATAAGGTAAAAAATTGTTGTCGAGGTCTATGATATTTACTCCACAATTGGGCGGTATTCAACAATTCTGTGTGTGTAATGACAATATAAAAAATATTTGGATACAGTTCTTAACAGACTTCCTCTTGGTGTTTCACTCCTTACGTTTGGATTTGTTCCATTTTATACTGAATTTATTCACTTGATATTTGGTCAACCCGCTTGTTTGCTACCCGTTAATACACAATGTCAATTACCAAATATTTTTCTCGGTTATCACATGACAGAACTAAAGCAACCACTGGAAAGTTCGCTCGCTTTGATCATCGGATATTTATTGGGTTTTTTGTCTGATCACGTCATAAACAGAAAGCGTCGTTCAAGTTATATAACAACACAAAATAATGCCTATTAGATTGTTACGGTCACCCATATGATTACATTGAATAGTCAGCTGTTAAGTGAACCAAGCATTAACTCAAATTGGCATGAATTAGAACGTCTAAGTGAATATTCACAATGCTGTTTTGTTGTGTCGATTCTATCTCAGACCTCTTCTAGTTAAGACAATAGAATGCAAGATTTTGTCACGACACTTCGTATCTGAGAACAGGTCGGTGCAAAAACTAGTTTGAAATTGGGTACAAGTATAGGTCTTTTTTTGTTGGTTACCATACAAAAACAGAATTGTAATAGGCCATATGAAAGGTTTTCCAGAAATTTTGATTCGAGTTTGGAGTGGCAAGTACGGTGGTACGGATATAAAAGTATTGCATGAGAATACTACATTTCGAACGTTGATCTCAATGAGAACCAAGTATGTCATGGGAAATGGACAGATAATCTGAAAATACGACTGAACACCAGAGGACCGCTCCGTCTAATACACTGCATTATAAAACCTATAAAAAGTCACACAATAAACTAACGCATTAACCAGAGTAGTTAGAAAAAAGTTTAGAAACGAACTAATTGTATGGGTCAACGAAAGAGAATTTATATGACCGAAAGGTTTGTAAACTCAATGCGATATTCTTTTCTTCCTGTTTTACTGAATCTGGTTCAAACCATGAAATTTGAATGCAAGAATAAAGTGAATATGAATAGAAGCTTACATAAGTATTGGAGAGTTGCTTCCAACTCCGATTGTTCCATAATATCTGACCCTATTGCGCTTGTGTTATCCGTCACCGGTGTAGAAACAAGTTCCCAATCGGTGACCGTATGCTTCTGATCCGTTAGCTGAACTTCCGAACATGCAGGGCTATTCTTCAAATTTGGATTCACATTTTCTGGCACGTTAACAAGTTCAAAGTCGGACAAATCATCTGTCATAGTTTCTCCATGTGAATGTTTATTGAACCCCTTGTTTAAAAATGATTGGCGAAAGAATAACATAGAATGAAGAAGAGATGAGTCTATAACTGGAGCATATCTTAATTTTGATGAGAGCTTTTGCATTTAGACAGATATCTTCAGATAAATCCAGTAGGAGAGCTCTATTCTAAAGGTTTACTATCGCTGTAGTCCTTCGGTAATACATATTCTTGTCACGACAAGTATTTAAACTTCTGTTTGCATCCGTAGAAGGTAAGTATGTTTCTCGTTTTACACATGATCTGACGCTAGGCACGACCGAATTATCATACCCAAACTTTTAAGCACATACGTTTGTAAGCAATTCTAAGATTGCCCGACCTCCCCGAGAGAAAAAACAGTAATCCAACTGTTGGATGCAATCAATGACTTGAACCTCAAGACTGATCAGTCAAGTTGAAATCGTAGAATTTAGTAAAAATGTCTAGTGAGCAATAATTGTCAACAAAAACGATTCATTATCAAACATTATCCGTACCAATAACCATCAAAACCTATAGCTTCACCGAGAGCAAAATATCAACGGTTTAAACAAAATTCGGATACCATAAAACCAAAAAAACAGCTACAGTCTAAACCAGAACACGAAAAAAATGGAATTTCATTTTAACTATCTAACGTAGACACTGAAGCAGTCGGAATCCTTGAGACCAACACATGGTAACTGAAACGGATGCACCACCGATATGCAACCATAGGATGAAGAAAAAATATGAAAGAAGAGGTGTTGGGACATAAATTATAGAAAATAATAATGATAAACCTCAAGCAGATAACTACTACACAAATACTTTGAAAAGTCTACAGGACTGTCTAAACGCGAACAAACAATAGCGAGATACTCATACATCAAAAACAAACAAATGCGTTGTAAGAGAGGCTAGAACAGTATATGCAGGATGCACGTCAATAAATCCGACTTGCTACCAACATTCTTAGTGTCCTCAGAGAAAAAATGCGAGAGTCAAGTTGTATGCAGGCAGAGGAGCAAAACAACCTTTGATGTGACTGCTGATTGGTTGGTATCCGGAGCAAACGATTTAGGGACCGAGCAAATGAATTCACTCGAACCTGGCTATCGAACATTTATTTTCTGAACCCCAATATTAGTTACAGACTGAGAAGACCTGATTTACCCACTGGATCGCTGACACCCCGTGAGAAATAGATCCAAGGAACAATGTTTTTCAGCCACAGAGCAACACTGATCCCATGATTGCCTTACACATCCATTTCACTATAAGTGACTCAGTTTGAAAAACACAAGTTTTGCTTTTGGCGTGCGATCAATTTTAACTTACATTTACTTCCGTCACCGCATCTAACCCAAACGAACTGGATAACAATCTCCGTAAATTCTATCTTTTACATTGTGTTCACGTCAAAATAGTGGTCACGGAAAGGCATCCTCTAATTAGAGGATGAGGTCTGCGATTTCTGCTAAACGTATACACTAACAACAACAGTGTCTTAACGACCACCCATTGCAAGCGAAGGGGTTAACTTTTACTAGATGCAACCTGTACTGGGTTCAGAGCTGTAACAGCCATTTACTAGCCATTAGGAGAACGCTATAACGTCAGTCCAAATTTACCATTTACGTAAGCAAGACGACGAATCGCCAAGCGATTTATTTTGTTGCTTAAATTCCTGACTAATGAACTCATACTGGAGCAACGTTTGGTCTTCGGGCAGGAGCTAAGGTTTTCCTAAGGTCATCGTTGCCAGCAAATGCGGATGGAAACAGACAGGAAGATTTGAGAGGATCTGTCGTTTACAGATGGTCCTGAAAAGACATGTCAGGTGAACAACACAAAACCTACTGTTAACAAGGAAGTAATCTGTCGATGAGACTCCTGGAACTACGCTGGGCGCTACAGCTGCACAAACTTAGACGATAGCCACTGCGATCAAGATGTTACCCGGTAGCTGAGGATTCAGTTAAGATGACCCAGTGAGTGCTAGCGTAATCCCTGTGGGCGATTCTCGATAGGTCAGTAGGTGTGTGCGATAGTATGGACAGTTGATTTCTGTACAAACTGACTTGTAGAAAGTAAAGCGCCTGCGTCCCTCATCAAAAAAGAGTTGATTACAAGGTATGCAAGTGCACTGAATAGGAGTAGCTGTGTACTGGCTTGTATTCAATGAGTGGTGTTCTGACATTGTTTACCCTGGTAATTCAGTGGAATAGTAGAATGGGAAATTAAAGCGATGTGGAGAAAATCGACTTTGAACTGCGAGTTACGATTAAAGCTACAGACATCATCATCATCATCATAGACAGCAATACATCAGTGGTTCACACTGATGCTTAACTGCCACACAACCACGAGGGAAAACAAAACCTTATATAGGAAGAGAGAACAGTAAAAAGGGAAAGGAAGGGAACCTAACCACTAAAAAATAGCTACGTCCATATTCAAACATACAACCTCAAGGCGCCTACATCTTGCAAACAAACAACCGAACTGTAAGTGAAAGTAAGGCGTCATCGGCAAGACAGCTTCCTTACGGCTTTCACTGCCGCGCGTCATTAAGTGCACTCACTTCACAGACAACTCGACCAAACAACGACAACATTCACGACACTGAGCTCGGTTAGCCGCCGTCTCACCTAACGTCTCAAGCCACCAATTCTGTGGTTGGCGAGGGCTCCAGTCCGGTAGACGAGCCCGATCTACAGTTAAACGCACAACTCAGATAACCTAGAGCTTGTAGTAGATGTCCCGAGCGTATTATCTCAACAAAGCGCTGTACTTTGCTTCTTTCGAGAACTTTCACCGTCCTGCTGTTTTAATCGTTTCCAGATTCCCATAAAATTCATAAGAAGACAGTCACGCAAATAGCTGTTTTTGGTCATTATCACTGGCTTTCACAATTACATAGGTTACATGCGTTTTATATATTGAAAATTAGAGCAAGTCAAATAGGTCACTATAATCATAGATAACGCCAAAATGACATGAAAACTGTGGCCGTTTCTCGATCTGGGCATCGCAAAAGTCCGAACCGTCGTGCTTGAATCCGAACACAAGATCAAAACATTTTAATTTCACATAGCAAATAGCTAGGTTAATAAGGATCCATAGAAAACCCGTATACCCCATAATCAACTGCTGAAGTGTTCCAGGGAGATTGCCCCTTTTGTGTAGATGTGATCTTGAGTAAACCGAATGTTGAAATTTGCCCATACGTGACTCTCCCACTTCGTTAACGTGCATTTATGTGCTATCGAAATCGGACGACCTGACAGACGAGTGATCGAGGTAGACCGTCTAATAAGTTACGATCACATATAGTTGCCACTTTGTCCCAATGGCACCTGCAATAAGCTGATTAGACCAAGTGGTTTGTCGCTAACAATGAGTAAAACCTTACCAATTGGGTACACAAGTGTTTTTAGTAACCTATGGATCACTTGAGTTGCGTATCCAACCAGAAGACATGTTGCTCACATATGAAAAATTCATGATCTCTACGATCACCTGAAGATCGACATAACAGACACAGATACCAGTGATTGAAAAAGGAGAGTATAGCACATTGGCATCTAATCACTGCGGAATATCAATTGAATTACCAGATGATATCATTGTTTTTGTTGTTTGAATGGTAAGTCGAAACAGAATTTCGGTGTTTAGGGAAGGTAGAAAAGTTACATTAAGTGGATTCTACACTCAGTCCATCGGGAGAACTAAAACACAATATAAACTTACCGGTACACTTTTTGCTAGTTCACGCGCTTTCAGTAATTCTGTCAGTATATTTTCGCTTGTTGGTCGACATTGATGAGCTTGTTCGAGGTCTTTCAGACTGCCAAGATAATCACCAAGAGACTGTAGAAAAGACAAAGATATAAGCTGCATATTAATGTATTTTATCACTGGGGGAAGTAAAACACAAATCGAAGTTGCATCAAATAGTCACACATAAAGCTGAGGAACCCTGTTTAAATTCGTGCAAAAGTTCTGTTACACGAAATTACTAAAATTACACTTAATGAATGAAATGTGGTTAGACAATGTATTTGACCAGAACACACTTAGTCTTGAAAGAAAAACCTACAGCCAGAAATTTTACTATTGGTCAAGAGAACAACAATCGACTGTCACGTAATGTCCCTGTTTGTGCTTGTATTTGGGTTGAACTGAAAATGACGGGTCTAACAGTTAACACAAGATCTGGCCTGGAGAAACGTTTGGAGTCACAGTGAATAGCGCTCACGTTACGTGTTTGAGGGGGTTAAGTTATTTTTCCATAATCTTTTCAAGTCAGACCATATATATATGTATATATATAACAAAAAGGTATTAAAGCGTTATGTTGGTTAAATGATGATTTCTGAGCTGGCTAGTTGTTAATCTTTCAAGCAAAATATCGGAGCTGCGGAAACAAAATTATTCATCGAAAACAAAAACCGCAAATAACCTGCTATCAGTAATAATATTGTGGTAAGCTTGATCCATTTTCTCATTCACAAATATTGGCTTAAAGTATTGATGACGAGATACAAAACGAGAAAACAAGCTTCTAATTCATATTCGACGAGGTTGTGGAGAGTTATGAACTCCACTATTCAGTGCGAAGTGGTCACCTGGTAATACGGTCATAGTTGTTTATTATCTTGAGTTTTCCACTGAGCAAAGTTGTTGCGTGTCACCTGGCAACTTTGGGACCTAGTGATAGCTCAAACTGTTGACTGAAAACACAATCTGAGTTACTAGCCCGTCACATTCCATTGTGTACCTGGATTCACATTACGAGCTCATCCATAGTTCCACTTATTGTATTCATATTTCAATCGTTCTCTGTTTAACAGAACTTTCGTTAAAGAATATTCCTCAGCACTGTTATGGCAATCAGTGGATCAAGCAACAATGCTATCTGAACATGCTGATTGAAGTTTGCTGGCCAGTTCATCTCTCTTTCAATAGCACAATCACCGACAACGGTATGTCAACAGCGGATCACCATCGTCATCATCATCTTCCCTATCACGACGGTCTTGAGCCTGACCAGAAATTATTGTGGCTCGAACCACCGCTTATCTTAACAGCGAGGTGGGACATCACAGAAGAAGAGGTTACCAACAAAATTGAAAATTAATACAAGCGGAAGAAGTAGACTTGATATGAATGCACGTACACTACCGATTGCAGCATACTGTCATCTAGGATAGCGGTTATAGGCAGCGATCTTGTTGATCAAGACGACTCCAGCCAGGTAGGTGACACCTACTCACTTTAGTCAGTGGAACTGTCAAGGCCTTCATACTTCTTGACCATGGTGTTGTATGACTAAAGTGCGGTTTTACCATAAAACTATCGGGAGGAAAATCTGCTTGGTTTGGGTATTACGAGAAGAAGGGATGAGACCTAATAACTAAGAACGCATATGTACAAAACAAAAACGATTCCTTACAAAGTTGTTTACAATTGTTCAAAAGATAAACAACTGGCAAGCGAGCGTAGAGCAGCACCTGTAACTCTGTAGCATTCACCGCCCGGCTTGATTATTTACATCCACTTCACAGAAAATTTGGCCATACAACCGCAAAATTCGTGCCTTTGAATGTCATCAGTGGCCAACTCCCAACAAAACTGACTCGCGAGCGTCTGAATTTAAGGTGCGAGGAACGCCACACGTAGTGAGTATACCAAAGAAAATTAACTTCTCCCCAAACTTATTTCGAGGACGTAGCGGAGGATCTTGCGATATATGTAAATTAAACATCGCTCACGAGTGATCCCAACTGTCGCAACCTGAAAAACGTTCTAGTCAGCTCCTCACGAAAAGAAAAACTTAACATGGGTTTCATCTTTGTTAGAGCACATCAGTAAAATATGTCCTTGCTACGGCTAACACTAGAACCTTGTTTTAACCACTGCGCCATTGCTCACACAATAGGCACGATCCAATCATCATATGTGAACGACCAGCCATATTCGATCGTCCGTAATGCTGAGACTGTCCAATCGCCTCCAGCGGGGACAATATCTGTTCTGTTAACTCCAGTCGATGACTATACGACCAGAACTTCTATTTGAGTTGAAGTCACGTAAACAATTAACTTATTGGGCGATATTTTGAGTACTGGCGAATTATAGGTTGTTTTGGTAAAAACGACCTCTGACAAGACAGAAATCCTGGTAGTAAGATTAGTTTGAAGATGACGGATTGAATAATCTACGGAAGCGCGACAGCTGCAGTCAGTTGCCAGGGATATCTAATTTATAGAAATTCATTCACAAAATTAATAAACGTTCTGCCCTTTAATACTGGCACAAATGAATTTTTTCACATTCTTTTTTACTCCCGAATCTCCAACTTCAGTTACTTTTCAACATTTTTCATCGGAATAGGTTATTTAGTAGGTACAAAAGCATACATTTATTGTGTTTACCTTTGGACACGAGATGGCTGGCTGCAGCGCGTGCATCGTGTACAACACAGAATATGGACAAACGCGTGTAAATATGTCCTCGTGCATTGCGCACGTCTAGTTCGCTACAATGGCACTAATTGGTTCTAAGTTCGATCAAACCAAACGTTGAGGTTGTGTGCCTTAAAGCACATGCTACGCTAAAGGTCGGTGACTGAAACTTAGTCTTTCAGGAAGCCATGAGTTAAAAATTTGAGAAGCGTTGAATAAATAATACCCATACGCCGAAAGTATAGGTTGGACCACGAACAGGCAGGAAAAACGAAAATACAATGAAAAACCTATAAGGGACTCCGAATTTAGTAGATATTAAATAAATGGCTATTAATTAAACTAAATAACACTGCTGAAATAGTTCAATTCACTCACAGGCTACCAAATTCAGGTTACTAGTAAGGTCAAACTCATAGTGAACGGTCAAGTGGATGACTAGAAACACCAATACAGTTCACACCATATTTCATTGGCATGAGTACGAAATAGTTTGTATCTTTTTTGAAATGTTATCTTTACTTTGCCGTTTGTAACGACGTGCAAATAGACAGCAAAGTCATACAGTGGGGCATTGTCTAGTCAGGTTTTTCTGACGTTAACATCTTTTACAGTAGGGGTCCAAACTGAACAGTCAGAGTATAATAGGGAATTGAATGTCAACTACCAAAAACAAGTCCGTTGGACGTACACGTCTACCTAACGCACGTCTGTAGTGTGCGACAGCATTCAGGGGTTCGTGAAGCAATGCCTGCGTACAGTCTTCCACCGCCATTTCATTCTCGCCCAACTGTAAGGCCACGAGAGCACGATTTCGGTAAGCCACGGCTAGATGGTCTGGACAACCGGAAGCCAATTCCACACAACCGGTGTACGCACGCATTGCGCTTTCAAGATCACCCTGTTTTGATAAAAGGGCAGGAGACCAAATGCTTAAAACTGTAAATGTGAGCGTTTCGTATTCATATTCATACCAATAAAGAGTTTTTAAAGAACGAATATCATATTGCGTCAAATGGAGTACACGGACATCAGACAGACGCTTACCTTTTCCAATAATAACTTGCCATTTTGTTTCATCTGTTCGAATTCCATGTCGGAGGCCTATAAAATCAAAACAAACCAGAAGATACTGAACCCCAATACGTGTTGCTCTCAAATACAACAAGTCTCAACCAAGGCACATGTACAGATGGCTACAAAATTATGCCCATCATCATTTTCAACGTGTTTTATTGCCATGGCCGGGTATCAAAGCAGATAGAGCGTCGGGTTAATACAAGAAGAAGAAAATATTAAAAAGAACTATTTAAAATTAACTGACAAATTAACTACTTTAGTTAGTTGAATGAGCAATTAGATGAGCAAACAGGAATGGAGAACACAAACATACTGTCATTGACACGGTACTTCTACGAAGCATGCAACTCACGGAAGATAGTCGTGATAGACGAAACGTTCTATGAACATCACAATGTTATGGCGATGTTATTTCGTACACTCCGGTCACCTGAGACACACCTCTATGGATATGTAGATAAATATTGAACCCTTCAATAATGTTCAAACATGCGGCTCTTTATGGTGTATCAAAATATGAAATTGGCATTTAGGAACAACACAATGCTCGGCTACCAAAAGGTAGTTGGTAGCTGATCCGTTGGGTTCTTAGTTGTCATCGCGTGACCTGTTTTCTTTAGTGTAATCAAGTTAATCAACCACAGTGAAGCAAGTTTCCTGTACTTTGTTAGAATGCCGAGCATATCTATCACCTCGGTTATATTCAAACAAATTTTGGCCCATATTTTTTTTACTGCCATCTTATTCTTTGTTAGAGAAAGTAGTTTTTTGTAAGTTTTCCAGTAAAAAAGATATGGTGAAAAGAGGGTGCGGCCAGAGAATATTATCACAGGACGCATTTAATGAGGCGTACATTGCTCAGGTATCGGCATTGTACGAAGCTAGTAGTGAGGGGTATGTATGATGCTGTCATACAGAGTTTCACAGTGTTAATCTTTACAATCCTTGATTTCCAAACTGTCTGTTTTAAATTATTGTTGAGGAACCAGTGGTCTCAGTCGGTATAGTTATAGAATATGAAGAACACTGTTAATGTTGTGGAAGGTGCAGATCAAAGTGGATAGTGACATTCAGGTACTGTTGGTCGGTTGTCGAACAAACAGCCATAATCGAATACCGAATTGTAGTTTATGGTTTTCTGTTACACTACAATTTTGCTGGTACAACAAGGAGATATGAGCTAATTAGCTAAATGGTCCGAAGCGTTTCAACATTTAAATTTATGGATCAGAACTCCTAGTCATCTTATCCCATTGCCATATTACAATTTAGGCGGATAGTTTTGCAGTTAACGTAAATAAGGTCAAAAAAAGCATGGAACAAAAATTGTTGCTTCACTTTTTTTTATCTTGATGAAGCTAATTATCGAAAAGTCTTGTAGTTCAATATTTAAACAGTACGAAAGGAAAGTTAGCAGTAGCGTGTAAAAACAACCTGATAACCGTCGGTTTGTTATGCACTTTCGGGTGTTTTCGAAAGATTATCTTCTCTCCAAATTACGTAGAAGAACTAAAGTATGATTACAGCAGCTACTTACGACTGTTTCAATGTGTGAGCTCTTGGAATCACTTTCTGTTTCACTGCAGTCAAAGCTTTTGATTGTAGATTCACCAGCACCTTTCACATACAAAATCTACTTTTCTCATGCCGGAATTACTACAGTGGTGTGGTTGGCTCGAGGATTCACATGACTAAACAAAGGATAGTAACGTCTGGTACTCATTGTTATCTTGATCGAAAATGTATGTCAGTGTCCTATCAGGGCCACAGATGAGTTTGATCTCTTCTTCCCAGCTGCGTCATAGAAATAACACTTTATTTACTAGCATTTCCTGGTAATAATCTAATTTGCTTTGTCAACAAGCAATCAGTTGATAAGTTTATATTTCTGATGAGTAGTCAGGGATTTGGTTAATTTCAAGTTGAACATCACCCACTATTGATCGCAGCTTTCGCATTCCCATAGAATTTCCAGTCGGACTCTTTCGAAAAGAAGCATTAGACTCGAGTTTTGCTCTCATTAGAGCTCGTCAGTAATGCATATCATCGCCACTGCCGGGACTAGAACTCCGGCCACGCTGGCCATGAGGCAACCGTGTTTACCACTGAGCCATTGACCTCACGTCAGGCACGACCGAATTATCATATGTGAACACTCAACCACTTTCGATAGTGAATAATGATCAGGTTGTCCGATCGCCACGAGAGAAGACACCGTTACTGTCCTGTTAACTCAAATCGATAACCCTGCGATTAGAACTTCCTAGACAGGTCGAAATATCCGTTCTCATTAAACCTGCTGGACGATATTTTGAATTACTTATGAGTGGTCACGGATTTGGTTAATTTTCAAGTTGAACATCACTCACAACTCATAAGTAATTCAAAATATCGCCTAGCAGGTTTAGTGAGATCGGAGATTTCGATCTGTCTAGGAAGTTCTAATCGCTGGGTGCTCGACTGGAGTTAACAGCCAGTAACTGTCTCCTCTCGTGGCGATCGGGCAACCTGATCATTACTCACAAGCGAAAGTGGTTGAGCGTTCACAAATGATAATTCGGTCATGCCTAATGTGAGGTCAATGGCGCAGCGGTAAACACGTTTATATTTATAAAACTTAGCAGATGGTTGGGATTGGGCCTCTGTCTTAAAGATGGAATAAATATTTGTCTACTTTTGTTCTCCCTTTTTTTCTCCACAGGTTACGCGTTACTGTGACAATCCGGAAGTGACAAGCAACCGTACAAAATATACACGTTTGTATATTTGGAGTGTATTAAACTTGACTAATTTACAGAAGATAATAAAGTTGGAAAAATCAATTTTCAGAGAACGTTGTGTACAACTGCAGATCTATCTTTCTGTGAATCTATTACTACACTGCTTATTCCGCGCACGTTGACAAACGCAAAGGCTCCATAACTTAATGCATTGTGACGTAGTAGTTATTGCGATGCGTTCATCAACCGGGTTAGATTTGTGTGCGTTACAATATTGTTTAATCGTTTGGTTCACTAAACAACATGACATTTGTGAAATTGAAGCAAAAAATCACACGAAACACTGGAGCCAGTACGGACACTGTCTAGTAGGTGCAACCGTGTCCTCAAATGCTACTACCACGCGTTGTCCTGAGATTGGCGAAACTTTCTCGCACTAACGCATCCTTCCCTTTCCACACTCGACCTTGTCGAGTACTGAAAACATACTTACGTATTCTCAACTTTTCATGGTAACGTACGAGGATCACTCACAGACGAGGTGCTGTCTATGTTGAAGGATAAAACGGATTGTGTATTTAAAATTACATAACTGAATCCATGACAGTAAAATATCTGTACCAAATTTAATGCAGATGAAGTCAATCGGTTTGAGCGTCGGGCTGAGCATGTTTGTAATAAATAGATAGATAACCACACACAGACGCGCCTTATCCACACCACTTAATAGGTAACGCATTCGGTCAACCAGTCCAGACGCAGCGCAAGTTGGCCTAATTGAGACGAACCTCAAGTGATACATGTCTCTTTGTCAATTAGATTTCGATCACAACACTACTGAAGAAGCTAAGTCGTAGTATTTGGTACGTTGACTATTATACTTTGCATGTAACATTCTTCCTCTTAACCTATCTGTTGAAAATTGTAAGGTTTTTAAGTAGGCACGTACGTGATTTACCTTTTTGTTACCCTCCGGATGTGCAATTTCGTTGTGTGATGATTCGCTAGTCATAGAAGACGATAATTCACCGTTTTCATTCACTGATTTGATCACATCTGGCATTTCTGCACCTGGAGTGCAAGTTATTCTTCTCCGGTTTTCACTCTTCACTGAACCTTTACCGGAGTCTTTGGTTTCGCTGAGTTCCTCAATAATAACGCCTTCTCTACCATACGGACCCGGTCGAGAAGATGGGTAAACGGTTCGATTGCGTACACGAGGTTTGGTGGCTGAGTCATCATGCTTTGGAACATTGGAACAGGGTTTGTCAAAGGTTTCTGTTGTCTCCTTGGACACTTCTACATCTTGAGTCACACGTTCTGATTCCACTTGCCCATTCGGACGGACATCAGAAGGAAACTCAGTTGAACAAGGTAGGTCGGACTTGGGGACGCCGTAGATTGATCTGGTTGTTACACTTGGTTCATCTTCATCCGATGATGAAAAAGCTTGACCAACGTCAGTGATAACCATACGACGTCCACCGGCTAGACGGCTAGTCTGTCGTTTAGTTTTCTCAAGTCTGATATTTCGTAACAAGTTCTGAAACGAGTAGACAAATCGGAAGGATATGAAACAAACACGAAACGAAATGAAGAAGGCAACATTTTCCATGATGAGTATCAGTGCTGACATATTCTGAGTATGTTTTGTTCACAGTTAGATATAAGTCATAATCCACAGTACCAGTTTCATGTTGAATGAACAACAGACCTGTAGCGTAGGGACTACATGTGAGTGGTCACAACTGTGAGCTACAGACACGACTAACACAACAGGACCGAATATCCAGGTAATAACGTCAGATGGATGGTCCCAGGTATTTAGTTAATCGTCAATTTCTAGCTACGTTTATAGTGGTGAATCCAGAAAGAGTAGGCGTCTTGATGTTTTATGTTTGAATATAGACGTAGTTATTTTCTAATGGTTAGGTCCCCTCTCCTTCCCTTTTCTCCCTTTTCTCTCCCTATACTGGGTTTGTTTCTTCTTCGTGGTAGTGTGACAGTTAAGCATCAGTGTGAACGACTGGTGTATTGCTGTCTATGATGATTATGATGATGATGATGATGATGGACGACAATTTCCTCATTCAATCAGACAAGCCACAAACCTGACCAGATGATAGTGAAGCAACAACGACTTGGAATACTACAGAAAAAAGCCAACAAAAAAGAGACAAAATAAGTTGAACAAAAAATCAGAAAAATGGGGGATGTAGGCGTAGTGAGTGTGGTACGTTACCGTCGTGGATACCGTTGTTGATTAGTGATGTGTATGATCATCAGGTCTCTAACCTGGCAGATGACACCTGTCCACTTTATTCAGAGAAATAGCTAGTCGAGAATCTAATGTGGAAAATCTGGACTTCAGTTGTATTCGAACCGGTGACAGAACGGCATATTCAAATGTTGCAAGCATTCTACCAGCTGAGCTACGAAGTCAAACCAAGAACTCGGAAGTTTTACACTTGGATTTTGTTATTCACCCAACCCACTGTCTCACATGGAATCCACCAGATGACTTCAAATTTGCCGAATCACTCAATAGGAACAGCTGGTGTTCAGATTTATCTAATGCATTTTTACGTGGTTACCCCAAAGTTTCACACAACTGTTACTGGTCTAAATAAGTAACGTTCGACACGGTAGAGGTTCAGACTATGCAAATCAATCACTTGAGCAGTCGGCCTTGTAAAGTGGGCTTCGTGAAACATGCACCCGTGACCTACCGAAGTGCTCCCGTGATCATCCCACTTGGTGTGGGTTAACTGGCAGAAACAACGAAGGTCAAATACAACGTGTGTCAACACTTTTGTCATGGGTAGGTCACGCTTCTGTACCACACAGCAAAATGGATAGCATGCGACCATTGGCGACAGCTGGGCATCTCTCAGACGCACGGACGGTGCAGGTTAACAAATGCAGCACGTAACTTTGCGAGTCTGGTTGATATTCCATCAATAATTTCGCAAGCTACCGGGATAGTTCCACTCAAATATGTTCTACAGGCTCACGAGGACTGCCAAAGTAGATGGCGCAGGACTGGAAATGCCACAGTCTTGCAGTAGAACTTTGCCTGTTGAAAGTGCAAAGCATACTGCACACAGGCCACCCCGGTTCTCATCTTTGTCAAATGTAGTTCACAAACGTTTGACAAAAGACTGTTGTTATCATACAATACATTAGTCAACTTAGTACCCGTAAGAAACTCAACACAAAAATCACTGAATTTTCCAAGCGCGTTTTCCAAATTAAAAAAGAGAGGAGAGATCAGACACTCTTTGCTAACATCATCAGAGATACTGAACATAGTAATACGCTGCTAGTGTGTTGATCTCAGAGTATTTGGTCCGCATCAGAAGATTGACGAGGGTATCGTAGGACCTAGACATCAAGCATTACCTTGAAATGATGAGCTATAGGGGGCGGAAATGATGCTAAATTAATAGCTTAGAAAACATTCGAAGATGATTGTGAAGCACAGAGCTTCAGCTCAGGCTTTTGATCTACGAAACACAGAAAGTCATGTCTGGTTTGGGACATAAAGCAAATTGACAAGCTCTTTGTTACAAACATCAGGCCTACAAACAAACCAAAATGAGGCGAAATCTAAATAGTAAATAGAAGGTAAATAATTATGGACAACACGTGAAAAACTGTGGGACCACTAGTAGTATGTGACAACTTTACTCATTTTCAGGAATATTTAGAAGCACATAACAGAATGTGTAACACATGTTCTTAATATCTGAACTGTGTTAAGCAACATCAACTGGAAAATACAACAAATGAAATGTGAACTAATCACGAAGCAACTTTCGTAAAATATCGTGACGCAAAATTAACCTAATCATGTCGGATAAGTCAGTATTCATTGGATTTTGTTTTTTCGTGCATTGATGATTTGTAAACAACCAACTTAGACCTGTTCAATTGTCTGGCAATCTCATCAAATCTTATTCCTAAATCCGTGTAGGATAGTCAATTTTGTTTCCTTTTATTGTTCTAGAAGCGGAATTCCGTTCTGCATGGGTGAAGTTACAAATACAAAGATACCGGTCAACTACCTCACATACTGTTCACCGAGTTAACCCAATTTACAATAAGCACGCGACAAAAAACAACCTCAGTGATAAGTAGTGTTGCAAGTTTAATAAATCAGAAGATACCACACTGCGAAAGATGTTGACCTCCGTTGAATTCCAATCAGCGAACGCAGCAGCATGTCCAAAGAAGGCACAGACTAAGGCACGCAGACCAAGTTACCTAACATGGTTTCATAAATCAGCATGTAGAGCGCTTAGCACGTTTGTGCATATCGTTTCTGTCGTTGGGTGAGTTTTTCGAAATTGGATCTCTTCTAAGAAATTTTTAATCAAGCATGGTGTGTCCACGTATTCATGCAGATGGTTAAATGTACAAAGCTAATATTTGACTAAGTTGTTGTAAAACTGTAAGTAAGCGTACAGTTATTTCGAGTTCCGTAATTGTAAGTTCTAGGTAAACCAAGGTGTCTTGGGAAGCAAAGGAAGTAATTCCGATCAACATTCTCATTCATATACCCTTACTGGATAGGTTAAGAAAGACGGTCATACATTAGTTAGTTAATTGGCAAACCTTCCGACTATTTGGACACCTAGTCCGTAACGACGTTTATTCCATTCTAACACACACAGAGCAAGAATAACATGAGGGGGAAAACCTCGGCAAAAACCGAAATGGTAGCACAGAACTAAATGACAGAGGTGATAATATTTTTGTAACAAATGATAAAAATACAGATATTGGCAAGTAGAGAAATGTAAAATATATCTTCATCAGCGTCAATAAACTATTCACAATCAATAAGAATTAAATCGAATAGCTTCAGCCGTCTCACAAAACTCTGCAAAAGCCTGGTTTCAGATATTCAGTTGTTGAAAGGGCTGAAAACATGTTATTATCAAACGAGGTGATACCATCAGTGCGTGAGTGTTCGAGTGTTGTGGTGCATGACTTTTTTTAAAAGTTTTTAACTACTAGCCGGGACAGGTTTAGAAGATAAATAAATTAGCCGATCATTATGACTTGATTTTAAGGTTTCATCAAATGCTCATTCTCAGAATCTCCCATTTAAACAGGGGTTGATGTTTATATTTGATGCATTACTTTTTCAAGACCAAACGTGCTGTTCACAAGAAAACACTGCGCATATCCATGATCAGCTTACTTATAATGTGAAATATAACAGTCACCAAGCGATTCCGGAGATAAACAGACCAATCGGACAATAAAACCGGGAGTATTCTGAGAATGTTGATAGTTTACATAAGAAGTATATAAGCGTGACACACTTGAAGTAAATGATTAGATCACCAAATATAATTTGTAGTTTGGGTCGAAGAAAGTGTAATCAAAGGAAGATTACCTTCAGTACACTGTTTATTAATGGTTATACGAATGAAAAATGATTGATCAGACTTGTGTAATCGTGGAAATGCTTGAATTAAGATTTATTCTTCGACTATGTGGCTTATCCTGTACGTAAAACAATTTTCTGTGATGTTTAGCAACCAGACAGAAAACATGCCAGCATTCGTTAACTGCAGGTCCAACTGCGAGTATGGAACATCGGAGCTGGTTCATTTGAAAGTGGCTCAACACCTCAACAACTGCAAGCAGGACCATTTGAAACGGAAGCGAATTACAACATATAAACTAGGTACTTGCCTGGGCTCTTGAATTTGTCGGTTCTAGATCGGTCAGCCGTTCAAGGTGCTTTTCAGCCTGCTCCAAGTTGTGAAGTTCGTAATTTGCTCGACCACTTCGGAAAAGAGCTAAATGTATTGATCACATTAAAAACTCAGTTTGAGTACGTCAACTGAATGTTTTAATCTTTAACCTAATCAACAATAGCAAAAACCCGATGTGTGTTTGGCGGTATTCAGAAGGTATTCAAGAAGACTGATGGAGGTACATTGTCAGACCGTCTTAAGAACTTCTCAAGGGGCCTGAGAAGTAAAACAATATTTTTAAACATTATACCAGCAGTAGTTGTGGTAAGTGGAGACTGTTAGGAGGCGCATCATTTAACGCAACAGACAGGACGTATCAAACCGCATCGATCGGCCGGCCCAGCTCGAATAGTATGGTAGTAGGTGGTGGTATGGTTCCACTTAGCCAATCAGATTGCAGGTGTGCGTCAAACGTCCGTGCGTTATCACGCATTGCTTTCTGATGATCCCCGTAACGTGATTTGCTGTGACATCCTGACTGCCATATATGACTGTTTCATTCGATTCGCTGTATGTCTGTCAGCCATGCATATTAATCTTTTCATCTTCTAAATTTAGAGCTTTTGTGGCCTAATGTTGACATGTTCTACTAATAAACAGTGTTGCCGCGTCTCTCCTGATTCTCGATTTTGGGTCAAGCGGCTGAGCGCGTAACCAAGGCGATGATCCGACACGAAGTGGAGTAACAAAATCTACCGATATTTTGAAGTGTAAGATTTTTGGCAGCAACCTTTTTTCAGTCACTGGTTCGTCGATGACATTAAAAGAACACTGGTCTAACATTAACCCTTTTGGCGGTTACTCCAACTGATGCGCACCACAGTGTTGTTCTAGTTCACGAATACGTGAAAACTTGGAAGTGGACAACACACATCGTTTTAGATTTCGTTTTCAGGCACACGTTTCTAATGTAAGCACAAAAGACGCTACAATAAGTTGAGGAAGGTAAGCCAACGTGTACTGACGACGGGGACACGTTGGGAGTAATCCTCAAATTTGGTTACCTAGGTGACTATACCAGGTTTGATGACCTAGTTAACGAAATCAGTAATAAAATCCTATACTTCAATTCGTCTAGCTGTGGGGATGATAGAGAAAGTCACGAAGGTGACATTGTAAACTGAAGTATTGCATTGAATAGCTTAGTCTCACCTTTTAAATTATCTGGCTCTTCCTGTAACACATGAGCACAGTCTTTTGCGGCCGCACTCCACTTCTTCTGATGAAGATCTACAAAGCAGAAACAGATAATAAGTTGAGGCAAGAATACGTGTGTACCGGCCATGGATATATTCATCTCATAGAAAAATGTTTGGTTTATTCAATAACTTACAAATCAGCGCCCGATTATTGTATACCGCAGTTAATGGAAACGCAATCAAACTACGTTTGTAGTAGAGTAAAGCTTCATCGTAGTCGTTTGCATGAAAAGCCTGTTGGAAAACAAATACAGTACAAAATATTGGATCAGATTAAATGCAAATGAGACGTAGTTAACTACGTCTAAAAAATTTTGTCCTGGCAACTTTGTGGGGAGGACCTTTTACTCTCTTTAACGATGCATCATTGTTGATAGTTTAGTGAGGAGTACAAGCGCTTGAAAACTGAGATCCACTGAGTAAAAGGTAAAAACTTCCAGGGAGTAAACACTTCACATTTTATCTGTAGAATGTTGAAGATTTTGTTGTCTACCGTTTCATCAGAACAGAAAGAAAACATATGTTGCGATATGTTAATATTTCATTTGCTCTCATCAGTCAAGTGACTCTGGCTCTGGTGTTGTTGTCATGACTAGGAACAAGTGTTTAAGGAAAATGAACACCATCTTGAAAGACCATAGAAAGTTCAAAGTGAAGCAGACAGCAGAAAACAATGTACTGTTGAAAAAGCAAGTTGTACGACAACTTCAGATTCTGTTGTTACATGGATACATATCTGAAGTTCAAAACAGATAGTTGAAACCAGTCGGTACAGAAACAGCCCGATTAAGAAATGCTCCAAAAGTGCACAAAGATGGTACTCCTCTACGTCTGATTTTGTGCATGAACAATTCCGCCTATCATAAAGTTGCTCGCTGCCTAATAGACATTTTGGATCCCATCCGTAAAGTCTTATCCGCATATTGTTTGAAGGACTCTTTTGAACCAGCTGAAATCCTAAAAAACACTTTGGTGAGTACCCAGTTAATGTATTCCATGGATGGGGATTCTCTTTTTACAAATGTCCCTCTTCGTGGGATCGTTGATTTTTTATGTGACTTTATCTCGAGTCAGAACTGTGATATAAATGTTCCACCTGAATATCTCAAAGATCTTATTTCTTGTGCACAGAAACATTCATTTGGATTTTGAGGGATTTACAGGCAAACAGATAGACGGTGTTGCTATGGGTAGTTCATTAGGCCCAACACTAGCGGACATTTTCTTGGGAATGATTGAGCGGCAAGTCCCGGAGTATATAGTCAAATCGTTATTATACAAACGATACGTTGATTATATGTTAATTTTTACTGACGTCACTCACTTTGACTTTTTTTTTCAACTTTCCTAATACTATTCACCCCAACCTATCTTTATCTCACAAAGTTGAATCAAACAGTAGTATAACTTTTTTGGATGTACTCATAACAAAACGTGCGGATGGCACGTTACAGCGCTCAGTTCATCGCTAAGCAAAATGGGGTGATCAATATCTTCAGTTTTTCAGCTTTGCTTCTATTACATACAAACGGGGTTTGGTTAGGACACTGTTTCATAGAGCCAGGCGTATTTGCCCCGGATATTATGCAGACAGAGCAGGAGCTGATGAGACAAACTTTACTAACGAATGAACACCCCGACAAATTCATTGAGGTACATAATACTGTGAAGAAGAGCACTGGATCCATACTGACAGCTTAAAAGAACGATGTTTTCTTATTCTTACCATTCAAAGGTGACCATTTAGCCAACTACCTAAAGCACAAATTAAAGTCTGCTCTGGCTCAAACATATGTGGCTGTGCAGTTCCGCTTATTTCAAACCACCAGAGAACCAGTTCCCCGCAATAGCGAAAGTAGTTTGTCAGACTGTTCTGTCTCCCATGTTACATACCAGTTCACTTGCAGTTGCAGTGACGCTTACATAGGCAGAACAGATTGACGACTATCACAGCGAGTCGCCGAACACACCCCGAAGCGTTTGAAGAAACTGATGACGCACCAGCCTCACCTTGTTGCACTGACGGCTCGAAACCTAACGTCATCGATTGCTAATCACCTCATGACGACCAGTCACCAAGTTGACTCATTAAACTCATTTAAGATATTGTTGCGCAATCGAAAACCGAAGTTGTTAACTTCCTGCGGAGCGATGCTCATCCAAACTTACCAGCCGACGTTGTGTGCACGAAAGTAGTTGAGACAACCTATCGGGTTGCTATGGTCGTGACTACGTAATAATTGGTGTGCCTGTAGGCCCGTTTGATCCTTGAATTCAGTTGCGCAATCCACAGTTGTGCGCTCAGGAGAAACTTGTACAAGCCCTACGGTTACCATGGTCTCCCGGTTCTAACTCGACATCTCCGGAGGTCAATGTTTTCACCTAACTGCCCTCCAATTTACAACCGCGTGATGTAACTATGTGACTAATTGCCTTTGATTTTGCTGGCTTGATGATGATGATGAATAACCGAAAACAGACTGTTCGCCAGAACACCTTTCCATTTCTAATGAACTCATAAAGGGCTATTTGAATCGTAATCCCTGTTTGTCTTTATTTGTATGATGTATATAACTGGCATACTTTGCGTTTGCGACTGATGAGAATAGATGAAATGTTAATATATCGCAACGTATGTCTTCTTTCTTGGCTGATGAAGTGGTTGAGGGGAACTCAGTGTTTCAAATATCAACCGTTTACCAAAAACGAATGAGTGTCATTTGTTCAGCTTGTTTACGCTAAATCTATTCAGGTAAACAAACTGCTCTACACCCTCCGAAAGATGCAATTTCAACAACAATTGAAAAAATGAACAAGTCACTGGCTGAAATACAGTACATTACAGTTTAACGATGTAACAACAACGTAAGGAAACGTTTTTTTACTGTTGTGCAATCAGCTCTCAAGTTAATTCTGGAGGAACGAATTCAAGACATAGCGAAATTCTGGCTAGCTAGAGGATCACGGAAAGACTGAACACTTGGGTGTCAGCATGTAGCGGCTTGTGCATGGAATGTGATACAAGACATAGAGGTGAAAATGACTATTATCCTCAAGGATTTCGTCAGAAGCCGTTTGCGTGCTTTCAAACAGAATTCGACGGTCGTACTGTATAAATATATGCGTATTGTTCTTTGTAGCAGGTCAGAGACCTTATGGATCATTTCAAGAATATGTGCTTTTTAATTAAAAGGACAGGAGAATAACATATTTGGGGCAAATGCTTTTGATCTAGAAGTGAAACAACGAGAGACAAAAAACGTTTTCAAAAAAATCACAGAAAAGTAAGTACCTCGAATCGCATTAAAATAGCATCAATGTGGAGGGAGATGTTTGTGCTGTGGCATAAATAAATTACGAATACAAGTTTAAAAGACAACGCTACATTTCGAAGTTACAGAAATCTACGGTTCTTAAAAATCAAAACTTGAGAGTGTACACGCACGAAGTATAACTGTGTTATGAACACGTGATCCTCTTCAGTTACTCGACTAATTGGTGCACGAGAAAGTCAGAATAATTTGCAAATGAAAAAGTAGTTTCAGTATCGAATCTAACAGATGAAAGTGTGCATTCTTTTATGAGGTTCACCCAGTACGATTTTGTCAAATGGTTCATTTTATTTCAATCGTAATAGCGAACCATCAAGTATGTATGCAACATGCCCATCCTAGATATGAATCACACAGATATACAATCATACAAATAAAAAGTAACAACCGGTCGGTATTAATTTATATGTAGTTACTAAAGCCTGACTAATAACTGGCTAGAATGATGTTCCAAAGTTCTTATTACAAAAACTTACTTCATTTCCTTTTTCTTTCTCTCGGATCGCTAGCTGACGTCTTGTGTGTTCAGGAAGAGTACTCACTCTTTTGGTCAAAGCTTTGATTGTCAAAGTGCATAGACCTCGAACTTCTGCTTCGGAAACATCCATTTTCTCTCCTTTTTCCACAGGTTTTGGTTGATCTGCATTGACCTCCTCGACCGTCAGTTCCTTATCCCATTCTTTTTCCAATCTTTCCAAGTCAAAAGTATCAAACATACAAGATTGAGCTCGTGAGATCACAATAGTGAATCAGCTGGTTAATTTAAATCACTTACGTAATACAAATAAGTAGTACAAATATATAAGCTGTACGATGTACCCGGTAGTACTTCTCTGCATTTTTACGAACACATATTGCAGTTAACTATATCCATATGAAGCATTGATTTTCCTTAATCCATTTAGTCACAACAGAGAGAAGACATATCGCGAGATGTTAACATTTCGATTTACTCTCATCAGTCACCAACGTAAAACTAGCAATTTCTGTACAAACTGCGTATAGCAACAATAATTGAACGAACCAACCACATAGTTCTGACCTTTCACGCTGTAGTAGTTCAATCAATTCCACGGCAAAGAGATTGGTTGCGTCAGCGCCTTCTGCGCACACAATACTGGCCGATGTTGTTTGATGAGCATTGCCTCGCTAATCGCTAACATATATGGCAAAATCAAACTGTTCGCCAACAGATTAAGAAATAGACACACACACACACACACACACACAGAACAGCCTTGAAAACATTATACTAGTTTCCCAATGATAGTGATAGTAGTTCATAGAGGCACATGGTCAAACAAAAAATGCACATCCATTATGGCCATATGTTTATGTAAATGTTTTGGTTCAGTGAAACAATTAAAAACTGTATTTTTGTGTACAGATCGGTTTCGGAAACGTCGTTAACCATTTATCAAGTTATGCTGAAGTTAACCAACCATGAATAAAAGTTCTCATCGATAAACCATCTTCACGCGTTTTCGGCAACCCGTACGTTTATCGTGTTTGTAAACCATTCATCATCATAGACAGCAATACATCAGTGGTTCACACTGATGCTTAACTGCCACATAACCACGAAGAAGAAAAAGCAAACCCATGATATCGTGAGAGAGAAAAGAGAAAAAGGGAAGGGGAGGGGACATAACGACTAAAAAATAGCTAAGTCTACATTGAAACATATAACATCAAGGTACCTACACCTTACAAACGCACAACCGAACTGTAAATGAAAGTAAGGCGTCATCAGCAAGACAGCTTTCTTGCGGCATTCACTGACCCGCGTCATTAAGTGCACTCACTTCACAGACAATTCGGCCAATCAACAACAACATTCACGCCACTGAGTTCGGTTAGCCGCCATCTCACCTAACATCTCAAGCCACTGATTTTGTGAGTCGCGAGAGCTCCAGCCCGGAGGACGAACCCGATCTACAGTGGCCAACCCCTTAGTGAACGATTTCATTTGTCTACACCAGATCATCGATTAGTTTACCATCAAACACAAACTGTAACTCCCGAGAGACATTTGTTATTCATCTCAATTATTCTGTCAAGAGCAAACTTCAGTTAAACCCTGTAGAATCGAAGGGAAGCTCGTGATGAGTCAATGTGTTCTACTCAATACGCAATCGACACGAAACTGACAATCAGCTTCATCGATCGTGCAACGCTTTCCGAATGCACATAATCAGATGAACGTTGCTGAGGCATTTAGATCGTACACACCCCTGGTAACTATCAGTTATTACACATCGCGAAAGCCTTTCTTATAAAATAGATGTATCGCACCTTCTGTAAGCAGCATGAGGTGACTATCAGGTTGTTACTGCCATTGTGGCGAACTCCACTCCAACTAGTCTGTGCGCTGTTAATATTGTTCTATGCATCTGTGATTTCAATATATGATTTCGTTCTATAGACACGATCAACCTTAGTGTACGCTTGTAAAAATGTGGCGAAATGTTGCCGGTCCCATCGTCAAGTTTGTCAGGAAAACATTGTTTCAAATGTATATCTTCCAAAGATTTTTACTCAAAAAAATATCCAACTGCCAAGCAAAAGATTAAAGTAAGTAGTTTCTATGGCATGCTTTCCGATCTTGTTCTCATTAGTTTGGGCCGATTTGACTTAAAGTTAAAATAAAATTTGTCTGGATAGGAGCAAATCGATTATGAGGTGACTGCAAATGCTCAGATTGTCATCGGTTGTCGCGAATTGCGTTCGGCAATTTCCTATTCACTTGACAAAGTGTTATTTGATAATCTAGCAAACAGATATCCACTGACCTTGTAAACCACGTCATACGGATAAGTAACTGTTAATCAACCATTAGAAAGTCAGTTTAGAGTTTATTCAAGAGCAGGACATGGGTCAGTCCACAGGAAATTCTGTCTGTGCCAAAACAACCGACAACGCCAATTCAATTGAAAATGGTAACTCAGTTCAATTGACGGCCCAACAGTAGGTGCACAACATGATGGTCTCCGACGGTAAGTCAAGCGATCGTATGATACTCACCTGTCCCATTCGCTGTAGTCTCTTGGTTTGCCAACTCGTTTCGGACGGAAGCCTTCATCGTCACACCACGCCTAAAATTAGTCAGAGAATAAAATACACAAGCATTGAGAATTAATAGATTACTACGCAAAGTAAAGGGGGATGGCGCGTGTACGGTGGTCAGAACTGTAGATACTTCCTCCGCTTTCTCATTAACTGTGACACAAAGGTGGTTGATAATGACGTATAACAGACGATTACTATGTTAGTAGGAAAAAGTACACGTGGATGTATAAAAACTCACACAAAACTGTATCAGTAAATTTACAAGGATTGACCTAATACATATAAAATAATTGACAGAGTCGTAAGTTTGGGAGAGTTTAAATATAAAGCAAGAAGTTTTAACATCAAAAATACATCAGTGACTCACACTGATGCTCAGCTCCCATACGATCGTAATCAGAGGAAAGAGATCAATGAAGATAAAGAGATGGAGCGCTAGTTTTTAAAAATTCGCTGCATAGGCTCTAGAAATCAAACTTAAGCTGCTCACAATCTGTGAGTAAATAACTAATCCACAAATGAGGGTAAGACGACATCCTTAAGACTTGTACTGCCTTACTTCACCTAGTATCAGTACCAGCGCTTTATGGATCATTCAGTCAAACACTAACAGTCACACTCCCGAACGCGGTTAGATACAATATCGTCTTACTCTTGCAAGCGGAAGTCATGCAGGTTGAGATGATCATATTTAGATCAACGAACAGGACTTACGTTGGTCACTTATAGTTCACTTCCCGGGTCGTTCACGGATCATCTTCTATCTTGTGCCACTCAGTACAGAGCTTATCAACGTGAATGTAGAATCAGCTATTGTATATTTTTCTCTATGCAACTTGCTGAATGCATTAGATAGACCAGTTGGTTTACCCTATATGACAACAGATGCAGTGTGAGATTAATGTCAGTTTATAATGGCATAGTCGCAACTGGCATATCGCCAAGTTATCCCGAACTAATCAATGATCTCAATCGCAAATGACTGTACTTTAATTCCAGTTGGTATTCAATAGAACACCAAAAAGCAGCGGTACACTGCCATGTCGGATAGCGTTTCAAAGTAACACTTTGACTGATCACTGAGACCCCGAACGGGTATGCGACACCGCTCACATTCCTTATAGCTCATGACTACATCGTTGCTTGACCAATCCACAGTTCTACTCAAATGTTGGCGGTCTCAGTTGGTAATGCCCAATGCGGAAAATACTTAGCTGACATGCGGATTACGTAATCCAACCATCACAAACTGTGCAACCCGATTAGATGACCGACTGATCGAGTAGCCCGAGTACTCCAGAATACGCGTTGACGCATGGCCGCGTTGTTCACATGGTCATTCCATTTAATATGGGCTAATTGGTGGGTTCAAAAAGCAAACAGAACTGAGGGTATCACCTCATTAAAAATCGT
The DNA here is from genome assembly GCA_014338405.1 of Paragonimus skrjabini miyazakii. NCBI lineage: Eukaryota > Metazoa > Platyhelminthes > Trematoda > Plagiorchiida > Troglotrematidae > Paragonimus > Paragonimus skrjabini miyazakii. The sequence continues at coordinate 101,895 of JTDE01001557.1, read as the reverse complement.
TATGAGCCAGATAGTCTACTGGCTCCGGCTACAGCAAGGAATCGGCACATGTTGTTGCATGTGCAACAAGCTAACGATAGCCACCATTAATTTGATGTCGATGTAAAAATTGGTTTTCTGTTAAGTAAGCCAGGGCAAGTAAATTCATACAGAAGACGATGGAAGATCCTATAATGGACTGATGTTAAATGTTCTTTCCAAAAACTCCACACCAAAATCACATGTTAAGCAGTCGAACGGTGATCTGGCCAACAGGATAAGTTTTCGAAGCTAATAAAACCACTATCGCCTCAAAAGTGTCTTAAAAAGTTAGTTGATTTGGGTGCCCTGAACACATCCGTCTCAAATGCTACCTAGTGTTTTGCTTGTGGACAGATGAGTCGTGAAAGCGAAAACCTCAGCCAATAGTGCACCGGTCAGCTAACGGATTTTGCACCGACTGGTTTGAGAGATTGTTTGGTAAAACGCAAATGTTTCGAACCGATGGTGAGCTCCTAATCTGCCAATAGTAATTGTTGGACTATTTAAAAATGCAATGTGGTTTTTTCGAACGGTGTACTTGAAAAACCTTATCTAGCCTGGAATATTTGAACAAAATGTTATTGTGACGATAATGACAACCGATTGTCTCGGACGACACTAGAATGCTACACTCCTCAGGAAATCTAGTGATAACCACCGTGATTAAACTCTGAGAAGTAGACTTGACCACAGTTGTGGCCGGTGAATACCGCATTGGTTGATACTTCCTTATCGGTTGATCTCCAGAGCCTGCGGTATACAGAAGGACGTTCGACTGGTCAACCGACTAGCTGCTTATTCACAGCACAACTGATGTGTTTTTGTTTACAACTCCTAGAATTAACATATTTGTTCCTTGTATTACTGGACAGTAGAGCCTCTCTAATTGGGACTGGTTAGCATAAAGTAGACAGAAATTGAAAAGGATGACCAGTAAATAAGCTTCACAATGTGCGTCAAAATCCATCACGCGTGACACAAACAGTCGACACGCATCGTCTGCACATGAACGTGCAAACAGGAAAGCACTCACTCGGGCAGCTGGTCGATTGTTTGATTGGAAAACCATTTCTTTCCTGACAGGAGGTAGCTCTTCGTCATAAACGACTCCTGTTTCCGTAATTTCCGTCTCGAATTCCGAGTGATTTCGTCGGCTGGTGTGACGCAAGGCAGTTATGCCCAAATCTTCGGAGTCTCCATCTTCATTGATCTCATGCATTTCCGCCAACCAGTTCTGATGAATGGATGAGTTGTGGACATAAAAAAGGGGAAAGATAATACGACATAGTAACAGACTCAAAGAACGTTTGGCTGGCTTAGACAGCTGAGTGATAAGCCTAGATTACGGTACAGGGTGCCGTACTTGCCACTCAGATACAAAGTAACAATAGAAAGCATAATAGAGACCATTCAAAAAAGATCAACCTGTGTTTTCTTCCACGTAAAGGGGGATTTCCCTAGCACAAGATAAACATCACTCACCAACAGTCGCACCTTTCGAATTCACATGGAACTCCTAGCTAAATTCTTTCAAAAAAGATTATTACATTCGGGTTTTGCTCTCATCAGAACTATATTAGTTCAGAACCTTCCAACAGCCAGGATCTGATCTTCAATCACGTTCACATGAAGAGTTATCAGAAAACTAATTGTGTCTTTTTTCGAGGCAATCGGAAAAATAGAGTATTATTCACAAACGAATGTGACTGAGCGTTTGAGCTTAGCCTGACTTTCATGGCGTGATGGTTGATGTGATTGTCTTTCAGCATCATGGAAGGTGTTCACATCTCAGTCACTGCAGGCATACACACTAAAGACTAATTCAAAACAGTGGAAATCCAGTCTAATGTTTCTGATTCAATGGGACTAGCTGAATAGTTCGTACAAATATGAAGGTTGCGTTCACTTCTGAGTGATGTTTAGTTGATATGAACTTGTAATTAACGGTGGAGGTTTAAAAAACAACGAAGATAGATAAGGATTCTGATGCAGGAACTAGATTCAAGACAGATAGCTACAGCAGGCTGTGAGGTTGTCCCGGACGCATAGTCCACAGTTCTCAGTTAAAGCTTTCTAAAAAACTATCTTAGGAAAAACCTCGTTGCCAATTTTACATTATCTTGGAGAGCAAATAGAAAAGACTGACATAACTATTTAAATGGCATCCTGATTTGTAATTCGCAGATTTTATATTTCATCCTGGTATGGATATCCTGGTTTTGCGTCAGTAACCCTAGAACGCTTCGTGTATAGCTTGTACTCATTTTTCGGTGCTCTTACCACGTAATTATACTATCAACGGCCCTGTTTCAACCAGCCTTAATAGGGCTGGATATAATAAGGTCATTTCATACTAACTTGTGTTATTTAATTCATTATGAGGAGGCCATGGAAAAAGCTCTCTTCCAGTCATTCAACCCTATTATATTTCTTTCACCGAATACACAGATTTACTCGTTTGGTTGAGTTTGACTTGGTACTCAGCAAATCATTAACAAGCTCAGAAATTGATCATCATCATAATCACCATCATAAACAGCAATACATCAGTGGTTCACACTGATGCTTAACTTCCACACAAGAAGACAGAAAGGAAGACAGAAGAATAAAAGGGAAGGGGAGGGAACCTAACCACTAAAAAATAGCTACGTCCATATTCAAACATACAACATCAAGGCGCCTACACATTGCAAACAAGCAACCGAGCTGTAAGTGAAAGTAAGGCGTCATCATCAAAACAGCTTCCTTACGCCTTTCACCGGCTCGCGTCATTAAGTACACTCACTTCACAGACAACTCGACCAAACAACGACAACATCCACGACACTGAGCTCGGTTAGCCGCCATCTCACCTAACATCTCAAGCCACCGATTCTGTGAGTCGCGAGGGCTCTAGCCCGAAAGACGAACCCGATCTACAGTGGCCAAGCCCTTCGTGAACAATCTCATTTGTCTACGCCAGGTCATCATCTGTCCACCTCGCATCTTGCGCCAATCGACCGCAGCGTCGGCAAACAGTGCTCGGTGTGGCAAACGACTAACTGGCATCCCTAGTATATGACCTAATTATCTAAGTCTGTACAAGTGTAAGGATTGAACGAAAGAACTCGTTTGACAATCAGTGCCAAATACATGCTTCCTAACCTCCTCGTTACTCACTCGTCGGTGCCACCTGATACGAGCGACTGAACGCAGGCACCTGAATACAGATCAGGTCTTCTATCCTGAGTGGCCAGGTTTCGTTGCCGTATAGTAATACTGCCCTCACTGTTGTCTGATATACGCGACCCTTAAGCTTCAGAGAGATACCTCTCTGTCGCCATAAGTGTCTCAGATTAGTAAACACCGTTCTAGCCTTGGAAATACGCGCCTCTCTTTCCTTCACTACACCTCCGCCGCCACCGCTGATGCAGCTTCGCAGGTCTACAAACCGGTCAACAACCTCCATGACTTCATTATCTAACATTAAATCCACGTAATCACAGCAATCTCGCAGAAGCACTTTGCATTTTGAGCCTGCAAACCGCATTCCGATATACTGAGCAGAGCGTGAAGTTTCCTTTAACGTTGCTTGCGCTGTTTGAAAGTTGTCAAACAGCAACACTTTGTCGTCAGCATAATCATGATCAGTCAGTCTTCCACCAGGTAGGCGGTCTACACCGGCATCACTTGAGTGCCGCAGAACAGTCCTCCATTATTTCGTCCATGACGAAATTAAACAAAAATGGTGAAAGGGGACAGCATTGGCGAACGCCGCTCTTGGTGCTGAAACTGTCAGACAGCTCACCGTAAACCCTAACCTGAGCCGAAGTATGGGAGTAAAGCGCCGACAGTATGTTCACACACATGGTCGGTACACCCTTGCGTTTAAGCGACCCTAAAAGTGTGGGTCGATCCACTGATAAATACGGCAATTGTTGGCCGGCGGTACACATGACGCTGCTCCAAAATTTGACGAAGGGTAAAAATATGATCTATACATCCCCGGCCAGGACGAAAACCTGCCTGTTTTTCTCTAATCTTCAACTCCCGAACTGCAGTGAGTCGGCGAAGTATAATGGAGGCCAAAACCCTAGAAATGACTGGGGTCAAACTAATCCCCCTATGGTTTTTGCAAGAGCTCCCGATACCTTTCTTAAATATAGGAACTATTATCGCGTGACTCCAGCAAGGAGGGATGGTCTGAGTCATCCACACAAGTTGAAACAGCTGAGTCAAGGCCTCAACTAACACCACTCCAACTTCTTTAAAAAGTGCCGGCACGAGATTATCTGGACCAGCAGCCTTATTACGATTGAGAGCCGAGACGCAATTGCGAACCTCAGTCTCAGTGGCTGGTTCTAGATCTACCAACCAGGGCGTTACATCACAAGTTTGTGGAGGCAGCACGGTAGAAGCAGAAGGCCAGCCAAATTGACCCTCAAAGTGTTCCACCCAACGTGTTAACCTTCTGGACGTATTACAAATTAGTGTGCCATCTGCCTCGCTGATAGCTTCACTGACAGACGGTCTTCTGGGACCAGTGACACAGATCAGCTTAAAGAGTTTGCCGGTGTTCCCTGAAGCAAAGCGATTTTCATTTCCTCAAAGTTCTCCACTAACCAAGCCTCACGATCAGTTTTTAGACTACGTTTCAGCTTCCTACGGATATCTCTTCTAGAATTATTATGTGGACTACCAGGAGGGATCTTCCGTCTGGCTTCTAACAACTCCACAGATTCCTCTGAAATCCAAACTTGTGTACCCCTGCGCCGCATGCTACAATAACTACTTTCTGAATAGCCTGTGAGATTTGTGTCCAGCAGCTATTAGGGTCATC
>JTDE01001557.1:64799-86142 GCA_014338405.1 Paragonimus skrjabini miyazakii | reverse complement strand
AGTGACGCAAACAGTCCTCCATTATTTCGTCCATGACGAAATTGAAAAAAAATGGTGAAAGGGGACAGCATTGACGAACGCCGCTCTTGGTGCTGAAACTGTCAGACAGCTCACTGTAAACCCTAACCTGAGCCGAAGTATGGGAGTAAAGCGCCGACAGTATGTTCACATACTTGGTCGATTATACCAGGCAACCGGACTGAGACCCAAATTCCACCGTATTGTTGGCTTATCAAACTGAAGCATATGGCTACAAACCGATGTTGATGAATGGAATGTTGTTCAAATGGTTGTTGTTTTCTTTCTCAGTTGCTAACCTACATGCTCCTTCTAGTAAACCAACAAACGGTGCAATAGTTGCTTACAGGATAAGCTAAACATAAGGTTTCTCTTGCTTTCGTTGTACATAATGTTACATTTCCCCCCTTTTTGTTCCACTCCCTTTTTCATTGACTGAATTTGTTTCATAGTCATTTTGTGGTGGACTCTCAGGCAGAAGGTGCGAATATTCCAACTCTCGGCGGAATTCCTCAACGCAGGGGTAGGTGCGTTCAAAAACCCATAGCGAGCGAATCGAGGACGGCGTGGGCGAACGGATGAGCCATCGCTCGACTGGATCGGACCAATGGGCGAGACATGGCAAGCTAAATAGGATGGACGATCAAATCGGAGGCGCGATTAGTCCAACACTCAAAAGAATACCTTGACACGGTCGTGGATTACGGTCAAAACCCACAGTGGATAGATGGAGGACAACACGAGCGACCGCACGAGCCATCGTTCCACGAAATCGGACCAACGGACGAAGATTGTCATGCGCAAAACCCCCTGATAGAATGCGCCGATCACACACATAAACCAGGCAGAAGTGCACACGACGTGTGACTGGAATCCGGGGGGGTGTTGTGGACTGGAAGCGTAATTCAAAATTGCGAACGCGCGTGTGGCATGGTAACTAGCGTGTTGGGCAATAAAGATTGCGCTTTATTGGACGACTTTTCGCTACAGTTTGAATTGGTGCTCTGTCTATCCTCAGATTTGTGTGCAATACCAAAGTAATACGCGAGCTGTCTAGTGTACTACAGTTACAAATTGTGGGTCATGGAATTCAATGACACTCTTTCTTCACAGTTCACTAGCATAATTCAGATGAGACAGAACTGCGAAAAGTCCGGGTTTCGGATGGATCAGTTAGTGGATTTCATGAGAAGCTGTGGGTTGGGCGAGTAACCGAGTGCAAGTTTGAAAGTTCTGAGCTTCTGACAGGGCTTCATAGATCAGCTGCTTTGCCACGTTTTGGCATGCTGTTTCTGTTGCTGGCTGGAATCTAGCAGAAGCCGGGATTTCTCGTGAATTGTTCTCAACCAAATCATTAAATCTACCACACTACTTATAAGTAATAAAATAACATAAGGTCGATTCGACTCTATTCGCTCAGTTTTCTTTGATTACGTGAATGATAACTTAGCTACTATGTGCAGAAGGAGTGTAAGCTTTGAGTCCGTGCATTCATTATCCCCAAACTTTTTTCTTCTTCCCTGCCCTCTCATTCTTTACACACCCGACAACAACGACCCGATTCTTCTCATTTTCCCACTCATGTAGTCACTGGTTATTGAGCTTCAAACTTCTCTACATTAGCCACCCATTAAGCACGTGGAACTGATCATTGCATCAAGCATATTTTCCTGAATCCCATCGCTTTCGTTTGCAGTTTTCCCGACCTTTTAAAAGCCACACTGACTATTTCTTTCCAATTCACCACATCTTTATCCAATTGAGCAAAGTTCGCCAATCTCAATGTGTGTGCTTGTCGTTTATCCTTTTGCTAACAAGTTACTAATTAGAGAAGTACACAGTATAGTGAGTCGAAATTAACTGATGCAGAAATGGATATTTCGTGGCACCTACAAATATCACATTCGCTGAATCCACAGTCCATTCTATAATGGCTGCGCACTCGCAAAACCCAGAAGAACAATCACGAGTGAGTAATGAGAGAAACTCCCCTGTACATACTATCTGCTCAGCAGTTCGTGACCGGTTACTGTTTTTTGTGGAGATAATGAAATCGAGAATCTAACCGGAGACCCAGTCACCATGACGCAATTTCTTTTTCCTCTACCACCGACCTTATAAGCATCGTATGTGACAGGGTGTAGAGGTTAAGTAGTGTCCAGTTAAAACACGATATGTTCATCTAGAAGGAAGCAATCCATCTTAAGAAAACAGACTACACTGACCACAGTGACAAGGACTTAAAATTAAAACAACGTCCAATTTTATGATGCGCAGTACAAGATCAGAATTCTGTGACTGACTCCGCCATGTTTGGATCCATCAAACAAGGGTAACTGAAACAAACCTGCCACCGTTCTGTGATTAAACTTTACTCACGTGTTCCACTAATGTCATTTCAATTTCGGGCTGCCGAGTTTAGTGAACAAGATTCATTCAACCAATGGGGCAAATTCAAAATAAATCAATACAACAGGCCCCACAACAACAGTAGACCTACTACAGAGACCGGTTGAGTTTGTTTTAAAATGATGTACTACGTGAAGAGATAGGGAAATTTACACTTGAAAGGGTCGCTTGAAAAATTTAATTTCCATTAAATTACATAAAGCTGTAAATCTCGTTTCCCGAATGAATATGCACGTGGAGCAAAATATATTTTGCACAGCAGCTCAGCTGGAACTGAGCCTGCCTGTCTCAAGTGTATTCGAGTATTTTCGACCTTCCAGTAAGATCTGTAAGCTAGCGTGCCTTACAACAGTAGTCGGCGGACCCAGTCTATAACCGGACAGAAAATAAGAAAACACTATGTGCAAAATGAAATAAGTCATTTCCGGTTGTACAACGGATAGACTGATTCGGCGTTAACAGAAGGACACTGACCCACAGTAAATGTCGGCATGAAACTGCAGATGGACTGGATGTTGTAATTCGGTCTTCCTATAAAGCAGCTGTTATTGAAAAAAGTACTCAAAATTACTGCTAATCTATAATTGAAATCGATTACTACCAAGAATAGTTTGTTATTTAAATTCAGCGAAACATTATGCAATTGCTTCGTGTGTGCCCTAGGAACTACTATATTTCATTCGTTCTAAGCAACAAATGAAAACATTGCGAAGCTGACTAAAATATTTTGCAGGTTCGTACGCTTGCAAAGTTATAGACAATGAATTAGAGAACATTTTCTACGACTAAATAGTGAAGTAACTTTTTTGGACACGAAATCCCGATTGATTAGCTAGTGTTAAATTATTGCCAATTAATCGGACTTTCTAGTCGAACTAGTTTGAAAGAAATGCTTCACAAAACAGAAAAGTTTATTCAATATTAATAGTTAAACTGAAATCGAGTTGGCCTTCCGGAATTAGGGCCATCTTTTTATATGGCATATTTCGGAACGGGGACTACTGCAGTTACACATTAATAAAATCGATAACTAACCGGATGTGGGCACATAAAACAAATATTTTCGGTTCAAATCGTATTACACTAATCAGTAGCTGACGAGTCCTAACAATCACGAAAGTAGTAATGTTATAACAATGACCATCAGAAAATATTTATCTCACTTTGGACTTAGACGTGCTTATCCATCATACTCACATGAGACAACAATAACTTAGTCACTTGCACAAATGCTTAACTCTCATGCCACCGTTAAAAACAAAGCAAGTCCCAGTTACAAGGCAAATTTAAGGGAAAAGATTTACTTGTTAAATCATCTGTCTAAAGTCAAACATTCAATATCAAGTTGGCTATGCTTATTAGTCTCATTCTGTAATTTCTATAATCATATTAGTCAGCTTACCTGTCCGGGTTCAATTGACGAATGCGTTTCTCACAGCATCTTTCCAGTTCAGCATAACGACCAACTTCTCCTGACCTATAGAAAAGCCATATGCAGCATTTCAAAGCCAACTTCTATTTTTATTACCTCTTACCTTAAAGTTTTCATAATATTTTCCAACTCTTTGATATTGTCGCATTCGTTGATGTATTTGAAATCCAGGTGAGTGATGGGTATATCATAGGTTTTTGTATGCTCATTAAAATACAGACTGTCGGTCATTAGAGTTGAAAGGTTGCTGAAATGTTAGTCAAACATCTGACACTTGTAAGCATGTCATAAAAATTCCTTAAAACTGTCAGACAAAAGCGGTCTTAATGGACTGAAACAAATTTACGGTGAATTCAAAAATAGGAAAAACAAAACCTTTAACCAAAGTATTCACATCACATTCAGGTTGCAACTTAACCCAAGGCTTTCCTTGTCGGAGTTTTTCAACCGGTGCAAGAAAAGCGACATGAGTACAAAAAGAAAAAACACCACAAATATAAGTCTGTCATTGACTGCGGCTAAAAATTTAGTTTGTCAGTCATCTTAACAGTGTGGCGCGTTGTGATAGTGTTAACCTGCCAACTTTGTTGATGAGTTTATGCGTGCTTCTCTAACCTACGACCACACCATTTTTGAATGATCATTAAAAGAAGTGCTGTGAGTTTAGTCAAACTAAAAACTTCCTATCCGTTTTTTCTTCCTGAAGTAAATACGAAGTAAAACAAGTTGACCGCTGTTGTCCTTGTGCTGTAGTGGTTTAGCAAAATAGAGAGTCGGTTCAATGAAATGTTTCCTGTCGCCCTTCTTGAAATGCAAGTATACAATACATCCCACAATATACAAGGATTATTCATGAGAAACTGACAACTGTCAAGGCTTCAGCCCTGACCTTTCACAATTGAGTCTCATCTAAATTCTTAAATCTATCGAACCACTTATTAGTAAAACTGACAAGTGTTTTTCGAATGTATGTTTTCATATATCGTTTTCGTACGAATACTTATTCAGTGCCGAAAAGTGAGTTTGGCATGCAAATTAACTGATTTGTCTCAACTAAACAAATTCATGTGTTAGGCAATGTAATTTTAATGAGTTCCTTTTTTAAGTTTGTAGATGTATTTATTTCTAACTAGCAGTTATAGGTTTCATATTTATTGCAAATCATAGTACACAATCTTCAACACACTGTCAGTGAACTATGTAACAAACCTGTAAGTACTCAACTTACGTGATTAAAACTACTGTATTTAAATCTGAACTAAGTTTAATGTCTCAGGTTTCTCAACAACAAAAAAACATTTTGATCTGACTGACGTGCAGCAAAACTACAGTCTCTACCAAAAGCGTATTGCAACCGGATTACAACTAGGTAAGAGAGTTGACAGGCAGAGTTGTAATTTTGGGTTATCTTGTCAGACGTAATTCTCTGAAGGCGTATTCGGCTGTTGACCATTCCAGACTAAAATGTAAGATTTACGGTCTATCTGATTATTCTTATCACCATGAATGCCAGACGCCACAGAATAATACAAACCACATAATCGATCCTAGATTTGACAACGAAGAACACTAATCAAAGACAAATGTTTCAGAAAATCGAACGAATTCAGTAACGTCCTCAGTAGACGAGTATATTTTGGAGAGTTAGTACCACTCTTAAAAATCTTTGTTAGACAAAATTAGATCTGTTTTGGTGATTCTCAAAAGTCACTGAAGTTCTGACAACCATCTTAACTATTGTTATGCATGATTATTTTGGTATTCACTACGAGGTAACTGTGCACACTTTCAGATGCAATAAATCGTTCAGGCATTTTGGATTATTTAATAATAACACACTTTGCTGATCATTTTCTTCAGCACTCCAGATTTTTGAAGATTAACATTCTGAGCCATTATCTGCTCTACTCTACTTATCTAAATCCAGCCCTCAAAGCTGTATATTGACTATAACCGTGCACAATATGCATATACACTCGTCAAGGATCATTCATTCCATGAGTATTATGAGCATAACTGTGATAAGAGTTTCAAAACTAACCACGTAGTGAACAGTGTAGGGAATTCCGATTGATATTAATCAAACAATACGTACAACTCATAGCGTTGTCATTTACATAGAATTATCAGTCAGCCCCCTTTGAAAAGAAGAACCAGACTGGAGTTTTGCTTCTGTTAGAGCTCGTCAGTTGTACACATTTCTGCCCAATGTAAATTTGATGACGTAGTGGTTGACATGGTTGCTTTAAAGATGAGTGTGCGAAGTTCAAATCTTGCGCAGTGATGAAGTATGCACCCTTGACGAAGACCAACACGAGACAACCCCGAGTCTTGTGCTCTATTTCGAAAGGGGCTAGGTGAAAAGCCTACATACTTGTGTACATCTGAACGGACTAAATTCCGGAAAAAATCATTTTATATGGTCTTAATTCACCCCCAAATTAATACCAAATGCATTTTTTGATGACACTTTACTCGCCGGTTTCGAAAACCTAAGAAACGGGTAACATCGGAGAAACAGGAAAGTCCAAAGATTCAAAGGAAGTTTGTAAACTGTACGCAGTTGTAGATGCATATGCTGCGTCTATGCTGAGATGGCGTACAGATTACAAAGTGGTTCCACTTATGGATAACCAACACGGAAGTGCGAGTGAAACAAAGTGCCAGAGGAGGATAAAGGGATAACCATGTAGCAGATAACGACCCCAGCCACATCATCGTCATCATGAGCAGGAGTACATCAGCGACCCATATTAAAGCTTGGCTGCGGTATGATCGTGAAGAGAACAAAATCACAACCTAGCACGCACGACAAGCACACTTTGATACACAACACAACACGCGCTTAAAAATGAGTGTGAATTGCCGAGCACAGCATGAATCTACCGGCCAATTTATACAAAACCTCCATTTGATGTCGTGTATGTGTTCAGAGTAATCCTGAATCAATTAACTGGTGATTGTTCCGACAGACTCTGAAAAAATGCTGATATCGTGCACATCCGAACACGGGATATTATTTTTTTTACCAGTCGAGTGGACCATCTGAGGTAGTGGTTCTCATTAACAATAGCAGGTTTTACAATGGGTGGCCTGGTTAATGGTAGATGAGAAATGTTGACCGTAAGTCGTTAACATAGATAAATATAGGAACCGAAAACCTTCTAATAAACACTGAGTGTAGAAGCGTTTCATTAACTGAGAAATAGCAAACTGTGTTATTTTCTGCACCAAAAGAAATTTAGCAATGAATGAATAAAAGAAAATACTACATTTCCAAGTTAAAGTTATTCAAATGAATAAAATAACCCAGAAACAAATAATTTACAAAGGCCGGATGAGTGATACCTTGAAAACCACCATTTTGATATAATAATGCAATGGAGTGGTTCAAATAATTTTTGGGATAACACCGTTGCACAATACCTGCCGAAATCTCCCTCCACATTGAGAAATGGCAAATAAACTGCTTAATCACTTCACGAACAAACCTTTCTTACATAATTATAGTAGGGAGAACATCAAACTAGCTGCTTGTAAACAAATCAGCCGATAGAATCATAAGTCTCACCTGAATTATCAAAAACTTAGTTGACGTCAAATCGCCGCCAGGTAGACGAGTCCGTGTAGACTCATGTGTACCATGCTCTGAAAAAACCTCGCAAAGATGGGGCGTTGAAATGATGCAAAGAGTAATTGAGTCTCATTATTAGATTCACATGATCCAACAGATTTCTATGTAGACTTGGTCTATTAAGCACCCCAGTAGTATTGGTACTGGCTACCGATCACGGTTTCCGGTAAAACCCTTCGTTACAATGAATACCATCATCTAGATTCATAAGTTTTGCAACTGTTTCATGCATCATTTTCCAGAGAAGACCGATATAATGTCTAACTTGCCACCTTAGGGTCGCTCAAGTTGTACTCAAAAAAGTCGACCTCGCGTATGAGGATAATGATTATCTTTTCAGATTGTGAGGAATGGAACTAGATGTGGCATCTGTAGTACTAGTTCCACCTCAAAGGTAGTAAGTCAATGAAACAAGCCTTTAATCTCTACATGGAATGTAACTGCTTACGTTGGGTTTATCCTCGTCGTAATCAATCAGCACGAAACGATAGGAACAAGCGTGCTTTTCTGCTACGGAAACCATGAACAAGCATAAACATCTCAAAACATTGAAATAGTCGTATAAAATTGAAGGTGTCTACGGACAAACGCATTCGACAAGTTTTGTATCAAAGGATCCAGAGTGACTGGACTGAACTTCCCATTGCCTCAGTAGTAACTACATACCTCAAAACAAAAAAAATCTAATTCAAAATACAGTAAAATACAACACAGTACAATCTAGCCTATCTTTTCCGGGCTTCAACGAAAGGTTTATGGCCAAACATTGCGGGAACATGAAAACCTCCCAACGAAAGTACTAGTGCGCTTGGAAGGAATTTCTAACTATGAGTTCAAATGGCATTGGAAGTTTGTCATTCGTAGCATTCCTGAGCATCATGTGCGTGAGTGGAGTCAACCAGAGCATGATGTACGTCATAAATTAATAGCTCTTATGCGATCAGTATACCTCCCGACCCACATGGCCATCAACAGGTTAAGTAGATGATAAAAACATCGTGCAGTTTTATATGCTTAGGCCGTAACTTGTCGCATTTGTTAATATACGCTACAGAAATAGGTTTTTAACTGCGGCGGTTGGCTGTAAAAGGAAACTTGGTGCCAGAAGATAGGATGTACCACGAGGTAAATAATATCAGCCAACCAGTTGTTCCTTGCTTACTTTTCGGTTTATTTCTCCGAGTAAGCCAAAGAGGTGATGATAATTTTATCGGGGAAAAACTGGGTACTGTTTTCCTCGGTTCGTGGTTGTACTGGCCGTCAGCAAGATGTTGGTGGGACTATACGTGAAAAAGATGGCCGACTAATTTACAGCCTGTCGTGGTGGCTTGAGAGATGGGCCGATCACTTTGAAGAACAGTTTTGCTGACCTGAGCCAGCTCAATCGGATGTGGATGATGGAGTCAGGTTGGTCAAGTATGACATTCCAGAAAATCATCCGTCGAAAACTAAAATAGATTTGGAGCTTACTTCATTAAAATGCAAAGAACCCTCAACCCCGAACCTTTTTTCCTCAGTACTTTTAAAAGATAGGTGCGAGAGATTATTGATTACACTTCACCATTTCATATGGGGACTGAAGAGATACCGTATGACTAGTTCTACTCAAATCACTCCTAGTTTTGAAGACGCCAGAACATCATGTGACAACCACAAATGTATTGGTCTTGCTTTAAAACTTCCAAGCTATTCACGTGTTTCTTAATGTGGCATCTTGTGAAATACGCGGAGGATCAGGTAGAATAACAGGCAGTTTTCCATCCTGGTTACTTATGTCTTCAGTACATCAAGGCATCAACATTCTTTCATCGGTCAAAAATCGTGGTATTTTTCTTGATCTAATTGCCGCTTATGATGTGGTTGCTCGGTACGCTCTTTGGGGCTGTCTGCACGACCGAAACGTTTGAGTAAGGTAGGTGAGTTTGTTGAAGTCATTGTATGCCCTCCTCGGATGCAGACAGCGCAATTACGGGCAGCTAGCTTGCTCGTTTTGCACGTCAAATGGAGGTGGAAAGGGATGCCCAATCTTCATTTTTCTTTTGCTTATGTGGCGGACAATACTCCGGAAGAAGCACTTGGAGGTTTTGAGGATTTAGGAGTGGTACCTCCACTGAATATGTGGTCTGCATTGCTGTTCTCAGTTCCTTTGTAGAGAAAATGCGGATCACGCTGACCTGGTTACACGATATGGCTAGTCTAAACGGCATGCATGTTACATCCTCAAAGTGCAAAGTGTTGTTACAAAAGTGATGAAGCACTGACCCTGTCTTTATTATTGCAAGCAGGCCGTTGGAGACTGTCAATAATTTCACCAACCTGTTTGGCGTCATTTAGTCAACCTGCTGTATTGATGGTGCGGTATGCAGGACAATATCAAAAGCACGTAGTGCACTTGCCTACATTCGTCGCTCGTGGCATCATAAAGATATCCACTTGCCAATTACAGCCAGAGTTTACAATGTCTGTTTACACCCAATTAAGCCCTATGGATCATTTTTGTCAAAGAAACATTTGAAATGTTGGTGTCCTATAGGCAATGTCCCTGCCAGTTAGCCTGTATTAAATAGACTAACCGTGTAAACAGCATGATAGGTCTTCGGTGTGTGTTCGGAAAGTGTGTGAATCTGTGTCCGACAACCAAGAAATTGCACGGTTTTTGTTGGTCGGGTCAGGCACTCCGTGTGCAAAAAGATTGTCTACTGCACCATGCACTGTTCAGCGTGGTTTCTGATGGTTCAAAAGAACCGCAAGACGGTTTAGGGGGTGACGTACTCACGGGCTATGAAAGCCTTAGCCATTCGGCTGTACAAAATTATTAGGTGCATGTTCAGTAGGTTCGAGACCACACCACTGGCAGGAAACCCTCAATTAGTTGACTTTATGTCGCAGACCGTGGCAGGTTGTTGATTCTTGTTGTGCGGAACTCGTTTATTTTGCTGTTAGTTTTCTTTATCTTTTTGTCACACACTTGTATTCGATTATTACTCTGCTACTTTATGAACCGTTTTCTGGACCAGCGGCAGCCCAAGCCATAAAACCCATAGTTGTCATTTGAAGGTGAAAAGATGCACCAGAACGCTACAGAAGCACACAGAGCTGAGATTATCCCATTTTGATTCAGTTAAATTCGGTTTCTAGGATGCAGCGACTTGGAGCAAGAATTGTGCAATTACTTACAACAGTGAGCTTCTGAGGGCGCTGGATGCTGAGGCAATAAGAGAAAAAAGTTTTCATATTCGTGAGTAATTGTTAGAGTTACGAAGAAAAACGCGCCGAGGATTTCAAGATACCGGTGTCATCAGAACACAAATTCATGGCTAACACCGATATAAACAGATTTGTTTTCTTATCAAAAGACGCAATGTAAGAACAAAACGAATGGCCAACAATAAACTGCTTCCTAAAATAATCGCTTACAGACACTAAGACTGAAATTGCAAATGAGACAACCGTAAAGTAAGAAGAAGTAACAAAAGCAGCATGAATTAGTTAGAGTAAAATAAAAGGTAACACTAGTCAACAGTGGAAATTTGAACTTGACTGACTTCAGTCTGTGAGAAATGTGTTGGAACTAGTCCAACAGATTAATACTCAGTCTGTAGTCACTATCAAAAACCAACCGACAATGAAAGGCAAGGACTCAGCGCGTTGACCCTCGTGTATTAATATCGACCCTGGAAAATAGAGTGTACAGAGGAAACAAGTCAATCTAGCGAGACAGTGAGCAAGTTGGGATTGTAGCCCCGGGACGGATATTACAAATTTGGTAGCATGACTTAAACAAAATTAGGCAAAAAGCCAAGATCATCAAAAATATACAAGTTAATGCGACTATCAAAAATACCATTTATTACAGTCGCTAAAAGAGTAATGTCAGTAAAAAGGCCTGTGTAAATTGATATCCTACGACATGTCTGGTAAAATAAACAGTTAACACTTATCGGCCTTTTTTGTACTCTAATACACTGTCTCAAAATATTAAATTTTGTGAAAGGATGTCTCAAAATTTTGATTACCCAATGAACGGGGGAGATCTACCCAGTGAATGCAGCAAATCGTGCCATTTTTAAATTACGGTCGCAAGTATAAAGGTAGAAGTTTGCAAGAAGTATGAAGTAAGATTCCCCCTCAACTTTAAAGATGTCTTTCAAGATTTTAAGGGACCCTACAAAGTACCCTCAGAAGAGAAAACATAAAATTTTGTTAATTTTCCCACATACAAGCTGTTCTTGCTCGCTCTAGAGGCCTGGTAGATCATCTTTGGGCTTTTTCAAATATCATAGTGTCTTTTAACACATTGAAAGCTCTAAAAGTAATCAAGCATTCTTTAGTTCTTAAATGCCTCTAATTAAAAAAGGTAATTAGGAAGATTCAGCATTCGGGATTATTATTCTGTTGGCTTTCGTTTTTCGTTTGTCAGTCGAAGGAAGTGGAAAACAAAAGCCCACAATGACAACCTGTCAAGTATTTCTTCATTTTTTGTCGTCCAGAGTAACAACTATGCTGCATGGTCAAATGCAATGAACAATGAACAGTGAAACATTTAATTAACTCTATAGGGTCCTGCAGTACGTTACAGAACAATGTGATTTCAGCGGCGCAAAATCAGACCTCATGATCTGTCATAAAGTACACTGCGTATTGAACACGCTTAATCAGGGATCGTGTTCTTTGCTTGGAACGGCTCAAAATGTACTAATACTTTGAGCGTTGCCCTCTTTAAAGGGATCCTTCCATAAAACGAAGTGTACGCAAGACGGTTTAAAAAGCATCCGGTTGTTTTGAAAAATATGTCATCAGAGGACGGCACTATATTAGAAACTCTGATGCGTGGTGTGAATTTTCCTGCGCTGTGTAAATCTTTCAAATTCTGAGGATGAAACCAGTTTGTAGAGCCAAATCCGTATTTGCTCCCCCATGAAACTTGGAAAAGTTTGTGTTCGATTGACTGGTGGCACATTTTTCCCCAGGTTATCAGAAGATGATGTTTGGCTCTGTTTTGAAACATCTGCCCTGCCTAAAATGCGAGAACAAAATTAGAGAGCTAACTCAGACTTTACAGTACGACGTGTAACAGAGGATTACATCATACCTGCGCGTCAATCAACTCTGAACCATACAGCTGCATTGACAGAAGTCGTTCTGCCTGGTTGAACTTTTGTTGCCTGAACTGTTGTTCTACAGGTGTCAAACCGAGTCCTCTTCAAGAATCACTACCAGAAAATGAGGCAAATATAACATGTATTCTTTTGCCTCCAGAGTTATACAGCAAGTCGGCAAGGGTGTTCGCTGAACTGCTGCTGCGTTTGGGTACCCCAGCTTCCAGTAGACCGATATGCACTGATATGATTGCAACAGTCCTGGAAGACCCAGTTGCGCTGGCCAAGAAGAAAACCGGAGGAAGACGCCAACGGAATACTAAACTGAAGAAGGTGACACTCACCACCAGAATCGAAACCGTGAAGGTTAGCTGTGTACCAATTGGCCATATAGATAATACGTTAGACCCTCAGCGGAAAGAAGTTTGGCAAAGACCTAGGACGGTACGCTCACCATGCGACTATTGCGTGATAGTATTCAACCTTCTTGAAGCTATCACTCAATCACGATACAGTATTCTTCGTGATTTGCCAATTAAAATGTCCACAAACGAAGAACAACCAGCTGTAACAACTAATGTCCCGGCCGGCGTTCGCCTTGATTGGAAGGCGGATGATATAAATGCTTTGGGAATGTCAGTCAAAGTTGTATAGGGAACTACATCAGAAACCGTCGTCAAAATCACGTCTCGCAGACGTGTACATATCGGGAGAATTGACACTAGAGGACCGTGAACACCCGGATGCGGCCTTTAAGGAGCTGTATGATAACAGAGTTAAAAGAGAGTCTGGATTGTCGATCCGTAATTTTCAGGTCAAGCGGGGAGGCCTCAGGTCCTCTGAGAATTTATTGTGTTTTCCTTAAACAAGGGGGAGTAGTAGAGGTCTGGGTAATAATCTTTGCTTCTCCTCCTTCAAGAGAAGGTGAAGTAAGCTGAAGCCAGATGACATTGGTACACTCAAACGTCCGAAGCCTCAACCATAAGATGAAGGAGTTGAAGGAGTTGGCGCAACCTAACAACCTCGCAGTCCTGGCCCTTGCAGAGACGTTGTTGTCAGAGGAAGTGATGAATGCTGAGGTCTCTTTTTCCCGACACACTCTTTTGCCCAGACCGCCCCAACGTTAGTGGTCGACAAGCAGGACCAGCAATGCCTCTTATCCGTGATAGTATTCCGACTACACTATTACTAGACAGAGCTGACTCTGAAGCTACTCACGGAGGATTGTAGTGCAATAATAAAGATAACACCGAACAGCTTCATTGTGTTAGGTGGTGTATACCGCTTTCCCTGATCGTTTCCTTTTCAACTGCTGGACAATTTAAGGAATTTTGTGGCAACCAACCGCTGCTTTATACTGGAAGACATCAACAAATCTGACGTCGGCCAGGAAACACCAGCTTAAACCAATGGTTTGGACAGTTTCACTGAGTCACTGTTTCGACTGGTTGTAGACGAGCGCAGCTTGTGCCAACACGTGAGAGCTCCCACGCGATTACAAGCCGGATTTTGCCCCATTCTGGATCTGGTGTTCTCCACATTAGAGTCCGACACCGATCACATGAATATTTTGCTTCCAATAAGGAAGGGTAACCATGCACTTTTGGACAAATGGTAGGCAAAAGATGAACCCTGGGCAACACACGAGTTCGACAGAATATTCTGGGAATTCCGCACGCATAACCTTGGGAGGTTGCACTCAGTTTCCAGTAGGGCGATAGCCCGAACACGGTTGACGCGCACCGGCATGAAATTAGAGATAACCTGTTGGTTGTCAAGGAACGGTTTGCAGTGATGTCTCTCACTCGTCCCCCGCTAAAGAGCCTCCATAGTTTGATGTCAATTTGAGTGCTATTCTAAGGCGCGGACATCGGCAGTGGATGAGCTACCGGATTGGCCATGATTCCTACGATGCGTACCAGAAAACACAAAACACGTGTAACACCATGAAGCTTAGAAAGTGTCAAAAGTATGAGGAAAGATTGATCACAGAATCAGCAGCAATACCAGAGAGGTTCTTGACGTACACCTAATGACTCGCCAGAACCCCAGCAATGTTGGATCATCGTGAAAACAAAGTTGCTATGGGACTGAAACAACTTTCAACAAATGGCTCGACACTGCGTTCTGGCCTATTCTCAGAATAACACGCAGTCTGGCTTGCTCAATAGTGCTGGACCATGTCTTGTCAAAACACTGTTCACCGTTGATGAAGTGGAAAGCGGGATGGGGTTGGCTTATGTCAAATAATCACCTCGCACGAACGAAATCCACCATCTGTTGCTACGTGACCTGGCGGCAGAATTATCAATGCCTCTGACAGACTTGCATCAGCAGTCCCTGAAGAAAGAAAAACTGGCATGGGAGCGAGTCCAGCAGTGATTGCGCCAAGCTACAAGAAAAGAAGACGGTCAGAGGCTGTCAACTTCCGGCCGGTAAGCTAAATCTGTGTGATTGGTAAAGTATCGGAGCTGCTGGTATCCTGTTGTCTTCAGGAGCATACAAACCACTCCATGCTCCTCAAGGAAAGGCAGCACGGGTTTTGGAAGGGAGAATCCTGCTTGAAAATTCTCTCTTTTGTTAGACAGTGACGGTTGGTAGTGAGGACTGTATATAAGACAACAGACGTTCCTTGATTTCAGCAAATCTTTTGACAACGTTTCATATAATCAATTACTCAACTATTTAACAGCGTGGGTTGTCACTTCGTCTGTATTGGACTGGACGGTAGACTTCCTTAAGGTCAGGCTAACTGCTTTCAGAAATAATCAACGCCTACAATACTCTCCGGCTGTCCCTAGTGGTCTTCCAAAGGGAAAAGCGCTCTGAATCCTAATATTTTGATTCACACCAAGGATCTTATGGACCAGTTGCTATCGTCCGTCTTCGTCTTCGCTGGTGAAAATAAGATATGGAGAACTATCTCCTCAGAGGAGGGTAACAAGATGTTTGAACAATAGTTGGACACGATATGAAGATGGACATTTCAGCAGATCCTTCTTCTAAATCCACAGAAATGCTTCTTCGTGCACCTGGAAGGCGTCAGGACGTATCATGTTGGTGGCTAGTTGTTGACCCAGTGTGACAGCAAACAAAACGTTATGGTAGAGGCAGCGGGCACCCTCAAAACACAGGTTTCTATTATGTAGGATTGCGTTAAATTTATGAGGATGCTTGAGGTAATCGTTTGATCGTTTGCTAGGGTGGTAGAGAAGCATTCCGTCTATTCTTCTCCTCTCATGTTAGTCCAAGACTAGAGTACGGCTAAGCAGCAGTGGTTCCCTTTGAACGAGGAGAAGTGTCTCAATTTGAAGGAATAGAGCAGCTAGACGTAAGGTGGTTGGGTGGGGTGGCTCTTTTATAACCAGCAGCTAGAGTACCTGAACATGTATCCCTACAGTTACTGGCAACTTCGTAATTACCTTACTGTGAAGCACCTTATTGTACGAGGCGACATGGAGAAGAAGCTGAGAGCAGATTTCCCTCTCTGAAATGACCCAAGCAGCACACAGCCTCAATTTTAATGGGGCAAAATAGAGGCTTTTCTGGGGCAAAATGGGGCTTTGTAAATAAGTTTGTTTCTCAGGACAAATACGTGACATCATCTCATGCTCTGTACTTCTTGCGACTTCTTTATTTCTGTTGTTTATGTTAGCGCCTATGTGTTAACATGTGTCATTTTTTGTTCTCTGTTAATGCATCACTTTCACATAACTAACTGAGTTCCGTATGGGTTGACTTCAAATGCCGGTAGGTTGCCGTGATCTATTATTTGTTATCATCACGTTATTCCACAAAGTTGACTATATCGAAGAGAAAATAAAACATCACCGTTCAGTGTCAACTATTCACCGAAATTGCAGTGTCCCTCAAAGCCCCCCGGGGTCCCCTAAAGGCCATATGGGGCGTGCTATTTGGGGAGTACGGATTCCAGAGTCAAACTCTCACGATTCTCAAGCAGCCACCGCAGCAACTTCACTCTGTATTTCGTCTGTCTCAGTGAACCGTCAACAGCCGAAGTGCTCCACTAGCGCAGTTAACCCTGGAACACAGTGATGTGGTCCTGAAGCGTCTTTTGGATGTGCATATGATGGCGCGCAGGAAGAAACAATATATGTAGTGCCGCACCAATTCAGGAGTCAAAATGTTTACTGAAGAGTCGCACACACACGGCGACTCCTGCTTTCTATCAGTGAATATTGAACAACGAAACGAAGTGCAGTGCACTATAGTGCAAACATTATATAATGTTTGCATCGTTTGCAACCATAAACCGCATAGAAGCATTGTCTACAACCGGCTGGTGAGCTCAGATGATCCCATCGAGCTGAGACAAATGGAGAATTGAAACTTCCTTTCAATAGTGTTTTGGAGTTTTCAGCGGTATATACCACTACATATATAGAACACAGTATACTATTGAAAGAGCAGTCTACTTCTATTCTCTTATGGACCATTTAATTTACACATGCACTTCCACTGCAACAAAAAGCGACCAGTGAAGTGAAAACCAGGGGTGTCGAAAAATAACGGTTCATACTCTGAAAGTGCAAAACCTTGAGACTTTGAATATGCGAAGTCGTCATAACAACCTTATAAAAACATTTCTATCCATTTAAACACATTTTGAGAAGCCGAACATTAATAAAACACTTTGGCGTTAAATCAACCGCAAGTGCTTTGAAGCATTAAATTGAAGGCATCATTCGAGACAGGCACCTCCTTGCTCAATCTGCTTATCGCGAACTAGGCTCACGTGCGGATTACTCGAGGTTTTGTACGAATTTTCTCGCTATCACAGTCTACTCATATTTTTGTTAGATTAGTGCTCTGTGTATCAAAAAATAGCAAACGATTGATTTTATCCGTTATCGAATAGCATACTAATTCGTTACATTTTATTTTGGCTACATAGTATCTGTTTATGTATATTTGATATTGTATATTGCCTGTCCCCATGGCCAATACCTGAACGCTAGTCGTAGACCGCGAGATCTTGGGCTGTCTTGGTTAAGAAAATTATTTTATCGAAAAACTGTTTTTTTAACTTGGTACCTGGTGGAGAAAATTGAAATTGTCGAAACCTACGTCATGTACTCTTACGGTTTGTTTTAACTGGCCGTCAATTGAAAACGACCTTATCGTATACCTCTTTCAAAATTCGATATGCCTACTGTTGTTGTGGTTGATTGCGCTGGGCAATGTTAACAAATAGAAGCCGGAGTTATTTTTAATTCAACTTTTTCAACTGCTGATTATTTTATTTCCATTTATTTTTTTAATGCGACTTCCAAGGCGATGTTTGGGAATCGTCAATTTCGCACTTTCTCACGGTTCCAATAGTGCCTTCAGAGGTATATTGACGAGGTGGGCGTTATTTACATTTGTGGGATGAGCCGTAGGTCGGAATCTGTGTTGAAGTACGATAAGGTAAGGTGACATGGTTTCCTGAAAACCGTGCAGATTTATTATCGTACGAAGTGGAAAAGATGTAGGGACGTATGCTGAGGTGTGCGACGTGTCTAATGGGCCAGCTGTTGTTAATTTCAACAAATTAGTTTGCACGACACATGTTGCAGATTGCGATTTCATGTGGTCCATCGAGATACGTTTCTGGTTGTGAGCTCTTCCGAGTTGAAGCACAACCACTTCGTCAGTCATCTGCTATATGAGTCCCATCTTACGAGTCGTGGACTCACGGTCAGTGAATTGAACGAATGCAGGAGTCCGTTCGAATACAATACACCAACTGCTGACATTAAGCAATGTGTAGCGGATGTTAACGGGAAATTGGCCACGATCACTGACGTTGGAAACATCCGCCGCAAGTTGAAGTCTGCAATGTCAAGTAAGTTTGTTATATAAGATTGATCTTGATACATTAGAGAAACTCGATGAGGTGCTGTCGGTAATTAGGTATGGTGCGCATCATCTGGGAGGAAGATAATTGATATGCGCATATCTGTTTCGCCCAGCGAGCGCAGATTGGTCTATTACGACGTTTCCCGCATGTTGTGGATGTGGGTGCCACCCACGGGACAAACAGGCAAAACTTTGTCATTGTACATACCTTCATACTTCCGACATTGGAAGTTACACCAGTTCCTCGTAACACGTGATATGGGACACGGTCAATTCGTGAGGTACGGGTACGTTCCTAGCGAAAGGCAAGCTTCACTCCGTAGGCTGTTCGAAATTTTTCGAGAAATGATGGACAAATAGATCGCGGTGATCATATTTGTAGTGTGTAAGATGTCTACGCATATGAGGGCAGTCCATGTGGTGTTCGGCTGCGATATCCTTTTGCGCTACTTTCATGTACGTGATGCCGTACGTGAGTACGTAAGTGGGTAGAGTTCGTACGTCGTGTCCGTTGAACGACAAACTCTTTTCGCAGTCGTTATCTCTTCTACCGAATGGCTACGGTGGACAATGAGGAAGAGTAAGTTGCACCCTTGCACTGTTTACCGTAGGGTTCAACGTGATTGCATATCACTCGCTGAACGGATAGGAAGTTTCTAAATTATGTGTTGTGTGATTGGCTGTACATCAAACCGACGTGGGCCAATTTTACGCTGAGGGATGTTGCTCACCTTGGCAGTCGCACGAATAATGGGCTGGAGAACGCAAACGGACGTTTGAAAAGGAGGACGCAACCAAGAGACTTCCTAGCAGTTCTCATTCAGAAATCATGGATTCATAGCGAGTGGCTGACGTAGAAGTATGAAATGCAAACGACCTATGGATGTGACCGTCGCGAGGTTGTCCATGTTGACTGACACGTGAAGAACATTCTCCACAGAACTGCTACGTTTGCATGGAGTACAGTTTTGCATGATCGTAAGGTAGGACAAACGCGCGGAACTGTTGTAAGCTTTCAGTTGGGAAGTGCTCCTCGATGTCGTTCGTTCAGAAGGTCACCTCGTCTTCATTCTAGCGTCCCATATGATCCCATGAGAACGTTTACAACAGCGGTAGCAACGAATAGCAAAGCATGGTGAATATAACTAAGAAAATAGCACTAACTTGCATGGTTTTTGTACATTGTCCAACGTTGAGATAATTTTGTAGGCGTGCCGTTCGTTTGCAATTTTATAAAGAGCTTGGTCCTCTTGTTGTAACAACGGTTCGATCGTCTGAAGTATAATCACGTTTTCCTGCTTGATTACCTACAAATTTAACAAGCAGTATGTGTTTCCACCTGTGTGATGTGTATTTTCATCATGTTCCATCATCCATTCGCAGAAATAACGTAGAATGCAACTTTTGACTATTTTTCCATTAATCCCTGTACCATTGAAAAACCGCACATTCCTTGCTTACGTTTTCGGAAGATTGAAACAAAAAGTTTGCAGCAAAAAATTCTAAGATCTCCGGAAATGAAACACGCCACACAATTTCAGCAACTTCAGTATCTAGAGAAGAATTTTTAATTAAAAGATAACAGATATATTCGCGGCCTACCGATTGCACACATCACAGTAACTTGCGCCAAGTCCCGCAGTGCTGGGATTCAGCAGCCATTGTCTGAAACACCGAGAATTTGCGACCGGTTCGGGTACTAAATGGTGCTGTGCAACCAGTGCCATAAGTGGCATTTTAGTGCACGGCGCATTAATTCGTCTCTCAAGGTATGAATTTACCAGATGCGATATATAAAAGGGTCGTAGATAATTTAGAGCGGATAGTTGCTACACCCAATAGGCAGAAGGAATCTCACAGTTCTATAAATGGCTCCGGAAACGAAATCGGCCGGGTATGCTGGAGATGGGCCGTCGGCTAGCAAGTAACCGGGGGAAGTGGGTTAGGATATCGCGCCGCGGTCTCATGGCCTGCAGACAAACAATCGGAGAGAATACATTATGCGAACTACCTTGATAGCTTAAGTACGACATACAACTACGAGTTCTGGAATTATTTCGGGCAATTGCGTGCTTCGTCAGTATAGTGCTACAAGACCGAAGCCAGCTGGTAACGACCATTTAGGTGCCGAAAGGAATTTTTCAAACGTTTCATGCAATATTGAAATGCATATTACGAAACAAATATATAGGTTTTATTGAGCATAATATTTGTGTTACAATGAGAAAATTAAGCTTTATCTGAAAAGTGTTCATATTCGCTTTTTTGATGAGAAAAATGTTTCCATTATTTTCCCCAAAGAATCATGTTGACGCTCGTTATCGATTTTGCGTTCTAAAAATGTGTCCAGCGGAATTTTCGTGGTGGAATACATGAATGCTAGTCGTAGAACGTGAGTTCCCGAGCTATCGTGTTCGGGAAAATTATTTTCCTGTAAATAAATCGTTTTAATGGCTTGGTACCTGATGCAGAAATTGAAATCGTCGAAATCTGCGTCGTGGCCTCAAATCTGTTTGTTTTAACTGACCAATAATTAAAAATCACCTCCTCGTTATTGTGCTGCCCTGTTGTTGGCGCCACTTTTGTTTTCGATTGTGTAAGTCGTGTGCATGTCTTACTGAGCCTTTGGCTCACGCTCGTTTCTATTGTCTCCTTTCACAGGACTATTGTTTGAACCCTCACTTCAGAAGGACGCTGTCCCCGGTATCTCCACGTTGCTCAAAGTTGGTTTACGATTGTAACTGGCACACGAAGCCAGAACGTCTGGCTTGCCTGTTAAAGTATTGATAATACAGTTCGTTGTCGTGCGATCGACGCCACTTAAGTTTTCGACTGTGTAAGTTGTGTGCATGACTTACTGGGCCTCTGGCTCATGTTTGTTCGTTTTCG
>JTDE01001557.1:50227-60821 GCA_014338405.1 Paragonimus skrjabini miyazakii | reverse complement strand
TATCTCCTTTGAAGAGGAGTTTGATGTAAACATTTTGGGGGGGACGTCCAAATTTGTATTTTTCGCAAGAGTAAATTTGCTCCACTTCTGAGTTAAACGTTCGGGGAAATTGTTAGCACAAACCGCTTCATACAACATTGTTCGCTCGGCTCGTAATCTGTCTTGGGAGCATATTCTTGATGCTCTGTGAAACAGTGTGCGTACTAAAGATCTTTTGTATGTAACAGGAGCAAACCTCATGTACTGTCTCATCCATGTTGGCTAATGGTACACAGAACGTTCGATGGAACCGTCCGTATGGCGCCTAACCATGCCACATGTATTCATGCTAGCAGTTGCTGCGTCCAGTTCACTCAGCCTATGATCAACGGATAATTATGTCGCATATGTTGACATTGTTGCTCCGTCCAGTTTACTTAAGCTATGATCATCGTCCAAGTATGTCACACCTATTCATGCTAGCAGTTTCTCCGTCCAGTTCACTCAAGCTATGGTCAACGCCTAGTCATGTCACATGTATTCACGCTAGTAACTTCTCCGTCCAGTTCACTCAAGCTATGATCAACGCCTAAGTATGTCGCATGTATTCATGCTAGCAGTTGCTCCGTCCAATTCACCCAAGCTATGATCAACGGCTAATTATGTAGTATGCGTTCACACTGGTAGCTGCTCCATCCAGTTCCCTCGAGCTATGATAAACGTCTAATTATGTGGTATGCGTTCACACAAGTAACTTCTCTGTCCAGTTCACTTAACCTATGATCAACTTTGATAAGTAGAAATCGGGATACTTCAGAATATACGTGTATTTAGCCCGTTGGGCGTGAGTTGTAATGATCTCCTTCAGTTCTGGTCAAAAATGAGACTACATATTGGCAGCCGTCAGTGAAGTCTGTAGCCGGCGAAACCACACACCAACTGTCATCGGAATCATAGTCGTCCATGATACGAAAATAGGAGGGTTGTAGCTGAAGTGGTGGAAGTGGGAATCAATGTTTTCGTCGGATAAATAATGAATAACAAATTCGGTCATTATCTGTCACATTAATGAGCACTGACTCGCATACATGTGGCAACCTATATTCAACAATAGTCAATAAGCTATAAACAAAACAATACGCACGTTGTTACAGATAGAGTGGGACGTGTTATCCATGTTTACACTATACCGTAGGTAGAAACAACCAGGTGAAAACGCAGACCCTTTTCCACTGGAAATACTATAAAGGAATCAAGCTGAACATATAATTCAGGTGAATAATTAAGCAGCGACCGTGGCTGCATAGCTTTAATTAGGAATTACTGTGATATTTTGTGTACAATGCAATGTAAACGCAACGTGGTCGAGGATTACAAATTCAATAATATCTACAAAACCATGCGAAATTTAGCTCTTCTACCACGTTGAGTATGTATTCTACCATGAAAATATCGACGGAAGCACTTTCAGGACGTACAATCGATGACGAAAGCCAACATGATGCTTTCGTCAAAAAAATGTCGACGCATTTTTCGCAACAAAAGTGCAAATATGAGCAGTTTTACGTATAGCTGATTTTTCTCATTACAACGCTTTTATTATACTCCATAAGATATGTATATTTGTCCCACAATTTGCGTTTTAATTTTCCATGAAAAATTTGAAAAATCTTTCTCGCGCCTAAATGGCCGTTTTCAAATCGGTTCGGCCCTGAAGCACCATTCCTGCGAATTGCTGGGAGTGTTCCGCTCAAGCGGACATAATCTTCTCTTTGGAACAAATGCATCCACTGGGAAGGAAAAAGCCTCCGGCTCTTTCTTTTCGACTGTCCAACGTTTGGACATCTTTAGGCCCCTGAGCTGTAGTCGGGTTATTGGAAGATTATTATTAGAAAGTCTACGACGTTGCATCGCCCAGCTAACACCATCCTATCACTGCTGAGCTTCCGACCGTTACTTCTTGCTGCTGAATTTTCCATACTAGCCGATGACGACATTTTTACAAGGGTAATTCACAAAGTGCCATGGGTCTTTACACGACCCATCCTAGAATTCTCAAAGATACAATTGCTTGCCTCGTAAAACCCCTTTATGAGCTGTTAGAACTGACACCTCAGACTAAGGTTCTCCCTAGTGCATAGAAAGAGGCGACGGCCACAACTATATTTAAAGCGGGTGATCGGCACTCTCCGGCCATCTATTGGCCATCCAGCCTTATTAACAGTTCGTGCAAGATAATAGATCCATCATCAACCACAGTTTATTCAACCATCTTTCTTCTTCTATCCAGTGTGGCATTCTCCCTTACCGGTCATGCATAACACATACGCTGACCTTCATAGAAAGTTTGACGAGGGCAAAAGATGACGGCCTCATCTCAAATGCTATCCTTTTCTACTTCGTGTTCCACATGGCCCTCTGAAACACAAACTGTAAGCCTTAGGCTTTCATGGAGAAGTTTTTCGCTGGATTACCTCTTTCCTGGGTGATAGAACTTTCAACCCAAGAGCTAGCAGTAGACAATGATTTTTTGCGTTATCGTGAGGAAAAAATTTCTTTACCACATATTCCGATTTTTTTACTTTCGTATCAGGTGCAGGAATAAGAATCACCAAAATGTTTGTTACTGAGGCGTGTGTGTTTGTTTTAATCGGGCGATAAACGAAAATAACACACGTTTAGGAAAACGTGTGTTATTATGAATCTCTGTATGGCTGATGTTGGTATGCGGAAGTAACGCTGAAATGCAGAAATAAATTGTGTGTTAATATACAGGAGATTGCAGAAATTGTTTACCATGTTAGTAACCGACGGCACTATTTTATTTTTAGGACATGGATTATAATGAAGCGTTCAAGGCTGTTTTCGAAAATTGCGATTTTCACACTTTCTTACTGTTCACAGATAACCTGAAAAAGTACATGGAGGACGTCGGCGTTATATACGTTCGCGGAACGAGCCGTAGATGGAAATCTGTTGTGAAATACGATAGGGCAAGGTGACATGAAACCCTGAGAACCGTCTGGATTTTCTACCGTTGTACGAAGTACAATGGACGGAAGAGTGAATGCAGAGGTATACGACGTGTTTAGTAAGTTGATATTTGTCCTCGTTAACAACTTAGTTCTCGCAAGACCTGTTGCAAATCACGATTTTACGATGTCCGGAGAAATGACTGTCTGGTTGTTGGCTCTTTCGAGTTAGAGCACAATCATCCACCTAATCGTCTGGTGTACGAGTCCCATCCCACCAATCGCAGACTAACAATTAGTGAAATGAATGACTCTAGGGGTCTATTCGAGTAAATGCAGCAACCTCCGACATTAAGCCGTATTTCGCGAACGTTCACGGGAAGATCATCACGGCTGACGTTGGGAACATTCGACGCAAGTTGAAGCCCGCATTTTCAAGTACGTTTTAGGGTGTAATATTTTAACTGGGCTTCACAGAACCTAGTGAAAGTTATATTGCGGAGAAAGGTTTCCTTCGTACTGTTCAGGATGAAAACAAAGGACACACATATATGCTTTGCTCAGCGGACGCAGATGAAGCTCTTCAGACGTTTTCCGCATGTAGTGAACGTGGATACCACACACAGGACCAACAGACACAAGTGAGTCGCCGAACATTCTGATATTCTTGAAGCTTGAAGTCGTGTCGATTCCTGGTAACCGATGGCGTGGGACGTGGACGACCGGTAATGCACGGGTACGTGCGTAGTGAGAAGTACGCCTGACTGCGTAAACTGTTCGAAATCTTCCGAGATCTGATGGGTGAGCACATAACGGCAGCTCTTGTGGTGTTCGGATGCGACGTTCTGTTGTGTTACTTCCATGTGCGTGACGCCGTCCGAAAGCATGTAAGTGAATAAAATTTCTCTGTGAATACCATTAATAGACAAATTCATTCCGCAGCCGTCAACTATTTCACCGAATGGCCACAGCGGATGATAAACAGGAGTAAGTTGCATGGCTACGCAATCTACGTTATAGGTTCAACCGTGACCTACGCATAATTGGTCGGGCGGATAAAAGTTCACGAATTATTTGTTATGCAATTGGCTTTACATCAAGCCAAAGTGGGCCATTCATGCACAGGGTAGAGTTGTCCACTTCGGAAACCGCACCAACAACCGCCTTAAAAACGCTAATGGATGACTGAAGAAACGGATGCATCCCAGGGCCTGCTTGGCTACTGCCATTCAAAAAGTATGGGCACACAGCGAGTACCTCATGCGGGAATTTGAAATGCAAAAGACTTATAGATGCAATCGCCGTGAACTTGTCGATGTTGACTTGTACGTGAAGAACTTTCTTCACAGAATGACCGCATTTGCAAGTCATCTGGTTCAAAAGCACCTGAACAGACGAATCCCACGTTTGCGCTTCGAAACAATTGCTGAATCTAAGGTAAGCCTTTGTACACAGATCACCTTCAACATTGCAGCCGCTGGTTAAACATAAAGTACAATTTGGCCTAACTCGTATGGTAGGACAAATGGACGGAGTAGTCATAAGTGTCTAAGCTATCAATGGCAGTCGATGCCAAATTTAGTTAGGAAAACACCACCGACTTACCTTATTTTTGTATGTAATACTAAGTGCAAGATTAGTTCTGCTGCGTGTAATCGATAGACCGTAAATATCTCTGTTATCTTTTAGTGAAAAAACAGTTTGTGGTTATAGAAGTTGCTGAAATTTTGTGAAATGTTGCAGTTTTTAACATATCAGAATTCTGTTTCCTGAGGATTTCTTTGTTTCAATCTTCTGAAGACGTAAGCAAGGAATTTGCGGTAGTTCAATGGGATATGGATTGAGGGAAAACTAATTAAAAGTTGTATTCTACGTTATTTCGGAGAATTGAAGGTAAAAGATAATAAACATCGATGTCATAGACGTGAAACCACATGCTTTCATTTGAATTTGGACGTAATTAAGCAGGAAAGTGTAGTTATAATTTCGACAATCGAACTGTTGTTGAATCGTGGATACTAAGCTTTTTATAAAAGTACACACATGAGGAACGCCTATAAAGCCACCTCAATGTAGGACAATGCACGAAAACTGGACAAGTAAGTCGTGTTTTATCAGTTATATTCGCAATACTTTACCAATCGTTATCAAACTTCCCATGAGATTAAGATGTACACTGGAATTAAAAGTAGTGACCTGCAAAAAGAATGACTGGAAAATACTCCCAGCTGGAGAGATTACAATGCTTATAACGGCAACTGTGTAATTCGCCGGTATTGTGCTTCAAAGCCGAAACGATTTAAAAACGGCTACATAGGCGCGAAAAGAGATTTTTCAAATTTTTCGTAAAACACTAGAATGCATATTACGGGACAAATATACAGATTTCATCGAGTATAATAATTGTGTTGCAATGAGAAAAATCAGCTATACCTAAAAATTGCTCATATTCGCACTTTTCCCAGATTGCACGCCCCATATGGTCCCTTAGGGGACCCCGGGGGGCTTTTGAGGGCTGGCGTGGGGTAAAAATGGGGGTTGACCGATAGGACTCCAGTGGGACCCATGGGGACAAAATAGGGGCTGGCTGTAAAAGCGTTTTACTTCGCGAAGGCACAGTTACGAACCCGATTTCTCTCGACTTCTGCGTGCTATTCTTTCGGTTATTCTCATATAATTACTCCACCGCATTGGTCTCTGTTCTACCGGACGACCCGCCAGTGCAAGTCTACAAAGGACAATGAACGATAGGTTGTGAATGCATGCACATTTATTATCAATCACTGTCAATGTACAACATGGTTTTTCAGATCAGTACACTGGTTTTTTCGCATACTACTGGTTGACAATGTAGATCATATCTTCGTTCACTGTTTTTGGTTGTCCATATGGATAGTTTGTCTTCGAAGAGTATCTGCGAGGTAACGGATAAGATATTGTAAGTGAGGACGTCAGTGAAACATCTTAACATAATGTAGCTGTTTATGTGCATAAAATATATGAACAAACAGTTGTAGTGCTTGCGCAACAAGCGATAGCTAATGTTCTGGGAGTAACTTGTGGTTGATGTGCCACACTGGACATAACACAAATAACAGATGAATACAGTTTGCAAACGGAAGGACACAGCTATCTTTAATCATATCTTACCTTATTTGTTGACTTGTAATTTCGGCCCACTTATTCCATCCATCCGAAATGAGATGAAAAAGACATGATGACGGTTAACACCACGGTACACATTATTTTGAAGTACATTTGGCAATCGCTCGTAGGTCATTTCGCATACTGTTGGGTCTTCACTTCTCGGATATAAATGGATGGGCAGCAAACAACGCTGAAAGTAACCGTTGAAATATGTATATATTTACATGCAAAGATACAAGAACGTTTAAATACATGTGTACAAATGTTTCTCTGGCACCAGTTTTCATTCTGAGTTTTCTTCCACTAGCGCTGTCTCGCGCGTTATGCAACCACTTTTTGATCTCCCACTCCACTTCTTTATCCGTTGCTCCAGCGAAACAAGAGTTATGTACCGCGCCTGAAAATGAGTAGTCAGAGTGTGAAGAGTATTACTACCTGTAATAGCCCTCGTTATTTTGAGTTGGCTGGCCGGATGCATCCTGTGAATCCCACTCCAGTTCAGTAGTTTGGAGAAAGTGACACTGAAAACGGACGATAAGACTCGATGCAGGAGATCACGAAGGTCGGTCTCTCCTATTCGAGATAACTGGGCCAAAACAGCTTTGTAGTACTGTGTATCCTCTAGCTGTTGTTCACAGAAATTGAGTTAGGTTGTTGAGTTTATTGTTCGTAAAGTAACGATTACAATTCTTCTGGACGCTGTAGCTGTTTGAGTCTGCGTTGTCTGAATTTCGTCGGTTAACGCATTCAAGGCTGCTTCAACATGTATGAGACGCTTCTCCAACGCAGCCACAGCATCTAGAGAAGTAGTTTTGAAGTAATGGTGAACCTTAGCAGATATTCTGTTAGTTGATGCTAGCCATGCAGCCTCGTTGTTAGGTGCCCGCGTTCCACTACAGGACATAACCGGTGAGGGTTGTGCAAGTGTCAGTTACTTAGGTGAACTGTAAAGACTAAATGGTGAACAGTAAAAAACATAGTTTACATCATAGGTGTGGAAACCGTACGTTTCAGCACTGGTTCCGGTGGTATTGGTACCGCACATTGGTAAACGGAGAAAGACCTGTGATGTTTGCTCCCGAATTTATGAATCTGATAACACTCATCCTGTTCATCTTCGGAGGAGGCCAATCGAACAGGCATCCTAATATTATTGGGAATGAAAACGTTCGACAAACCTCTGTCTAGTTGGCCAGCGGGCAGCAAAGTGTGTCATTTTTTCCGTAGCGTCAGTCCGTGCACTGCTGGATTTTTCTAGCAAATTCTGCTCGAGCTTAAAAGCTTCCGAGTAGGAATCTTGAATGTATTAGTATGTAACGTCACTGCTACCTGTGTGCTGCATGACGTTAACCTCCTTAATGGCGGTAACCGGTGGTAGAGTTATGGCGTTCAACAAAATTCGCCTGTAAACGTTCCCGTCTCAAACTGCCGACCATTTTACGGACGATTCTAAAACCATCCAATCACTACGAACGGTAGCGACAGAGTCGTCCGATTTAAACTGTACCATGAGGTAAATCTGGAAAAGAAAACGGACCAATAATGTGTTAATTACGCTGTTCTGTTTGCTTGTGTTCATCGAATACGGAAAGTCTAAGAGAACGAGTATGATAATGCATTCTTATTTATTGAAAGTATGCAAAATGGATACCAAAACATTATCATCTTTATGGGGAATACAAAAACATTTACAAATGATACTATCAATGGGTTTCGTATAGGTAATGAGGGAAGGGTCAGTAACCAGGTGAAAAAGTAAATCACTGGAATCGATGAGATGATGGAAAAATGGGGACACTTTATTAAATAATTTAAACAAAACGGAATTCATCTTAAATCCAATGATCTCCGCTGGAATGTCATCAATGATTGCATAATTATTAGGTGGTTGCGTGGAATACATAGTGTTCCTTATTACTCTGCATTTGGCTTTAGGAACCTTTCGGCCGCCCACTGCCACATCAACATCATCAACGCAGACACCAATGTGGTTCTTCCGCACGCAATTTGATTCATTCAGTCGGCGGAATATTTGTTCTGTGGGTTTGTTCGGGCCACGAACGCATGTCTTCAAGAAGCGCAAAAATGACTTAAACGTGAAGCAAGAGAAACCATCAAGTGGTCCATGATACAACGCGTCGTCTACCAAATGAATTAATCTATGCACATTGTAAACAATTTCATGTTGACCGTAAATGACTGGAAACCGTCTTATGAAAATAATCAACAACTGTTTCACAAAAGAAGCATAGCTGGGTATCAGTAAAGGATGACATATAATATATATACAAACGAAAACTTGTAAAAAGTGCTTATACTTATCCGATTCTAGTAACCCGTGCAATACTACGGGACCAAGATATAAAAAAACTGTCGGAACTCAGTTGCTTTCTAGCGTTCGAACTCAGTTAACGGCCGGCACAATCTTTGAAAGTCAACAGGTGTGTACGCGTGCGCCTTGTTTATTCTATCACATATGGCACGAATTGAAGCAGGACCAAGAAGATGTCCGGCGTCACGTGGAGACGATAACCAAAGTCCGATCAATCGTTTGGTTACACCTAAACAAACAAGGTGCATATAATCATGGGGGAAACTGCGAATCATATCCAGGAGAAGAGAAAGAAATGGGGAGTCACCAATGTGGTGATGTACGTCACTTTGGGAACGAAATCTCTCGTCTGTCCTGTTCGGGCGATCACACTTAGGGACCGTCACTCTGCGCGCTTTCATCACACCACGCTGACTGCAGTGATCACAACCGGAATAGCCAGCGTAACCTCTAAATTGCTTCACAAAACAACGAGCCAAGGTATCACACACCACGCTTGAAAGAACCACGAAGATGCTTGAAGTGCTCCCAGAAATGACCAACCCGTCTCGGTAGAGAACATGCACTTCATCAATGCATTGCCGCAGGTATGCTTGAACATCCGAAAGCTTCACCGGCCCCCTGTATACACCCACCAGGAATGGCACCGACAAAAATGGTTTGATAACTCTTCAGTGGATAGGTCACAGCTGAGTGTGGGAGGAATTGTACACTCTCATCCCGCCAATGTTCAACTGCAACGACAGTTCATTGCAAACAATTTCAGGAGGCTGGCAGAGGAGAAAGCATAAACCGCGTACTAAACCAAAATGAACGTATACTCCACCCCCGATGATTAATTTATTACAAGCTTGCGGATTGCCCATCAACGTTCGAGGGTCCTTCGGTAAATCAGGATAGTGATATCTCAAGGGTTTTAGTATCATTAGCTGGTCTTCCAATGATATGTTTCCCCGTAGGAACCAGCCGACAATCGCCTGTCGAACTGTTCTTTCCGGAGTGGTTACCAAGGAACACGATGGTTCTACACAGGAACTTTAAAACAATACATAAATGATTACGATCCACTGTTTCATTTACCGTTACTGCCTCAGGAAGCTCGGTGGGATCCAAAGCCGATGCACTGGCGACGTTTGATTCCACCACATTTTGCAGTGAATCTTCATTACTGCCTAATCCGCATTTTAGATTACATTTGTGAAACAATCCATCACACCGGAAAGTGAAGCACCCAGTCTAACCAAATATGGACATCCATTCCTGTGATCCCACCTTAACGCTTGTCCACATCCGAAACACTTATTCTGCTGCATGAACCTCCTGCACTTTCGGTAAATGGTGGACACCGAACGACGATCTTTTATCTTTTACGTGATGTAATCCATTGATTATATTGCAAAGTAATGCGCAATAATGTGATGAAAACAAATGATGCATCACGACAACCTACCGGCATTTGAAGTCAACTAACACGGAGCTCAATTAAATATGTGAAAGTGATGCATTAAAACAAAACAAAGAAGAGACATCCTAACACATAGGCACCAACGTGAATAACATCAATGAAGACATCGCTAAAAGTATACATCATGGGATGATTTCGTGTATTTACCATGGAAAACGCACTCAAATACAAAGCCCATTTTACCCCCAAATAGCCTCCATTGTACCCCATTAAAAATGGGGCTGTGTGCCGCTTGGGTTTGTTGGAAAAAAATGTCGCCGTTTTTGTCAACAAAAGCGCCATGTTGGCTTTCCTAATGGATTTTACGTTCTAAAAATGCCCCCGTCGATATTTTTGTGGTGGAATACGTATTCCTGTCTTGCAGAATCGCTCAATTACGCGTGGTTTTGGAGATGTAATTGAGTTTTTAATTCTCGACAGCGTTGCGTTCACACTGTATTGCGCACAAAATATCACAGTAATTCCTGATGAGAGCTGCACCGCCACGGTTGTCGGTTAGTTACACATCTGAATTACATATTCTGCCTGTTTCCCTGATAGTTTTTCTAGTGGGAAACGGTCTACGTTATCACCTGGTTGTTTCTACCTACGGTATGTTGTAAACATGGGTAACACGTCCCACTCTATCATTAACAACGTGCGTATTGTTTTGTTTATTGTTTATTGCTCATGCTTGAATGTAGCTTGCCATGTTTACGT
>JTDE01001557.1:18469-30665 GCA_014338405.1 Paragonimus skrjabini miyazakii | reverse complement strand
GCTGGGTCGAAACATTTGTCTAGCACTACGCTGGTGTGCATTGTGACCGGTTGTTCACAGCAATCTTTCTCAGCCCATTCTGGGGCCATGATGAATACTTGATCGTTTGCAAATCAACCACAAAACAGTCGATTTCAATGTATAAGAAAAGTGAAGCTCAACAACTAACAGTAATAATGTGTGGTTTACTTAAAATTTTGTACGGCTCTGCCACGGAGCCAACGACACCCATTTTAATGTACAACAATCATGCAGGCACCGAGTGCAGCGACATTTCAGTGAGAATGTTTGGATATCCATCTCTTCTTATCCGCTTTCTCGATTGACTTACTGGATTCCATTTGAGTTGTATTAACCAATAAACATTACGAAGTACATGTGCAACTGTCTAAAATACATTACGGAGATTTTTATGGAGAAGATAGGAGGACCTGGGGAGGATATTTTGATGTGGAATTAAGGGGTTACAGGCAAGAATGAATAGATGATTCGGGATGAAAAATTGAAGGTGTGTTGGAAGAAGAAGTTCTGATGGGAGAATGTGAAACTGTTTGATTGTTGTACGTCTGAAGGTTCTACTTCTCACACTGGTTACATTGATCCTTTGAAAGTAACATCCGGTTGCTTTTGAAACTTCCGGTGATTTGTATCGGGTGTTCATTGCTTTCTTTCAGAAAATATCGGCTCGAAAAGGTTCCTGTTCCGTGATTATCTCGTTTCACTTTGCCTCCCTTAACTACGTGATAGGTTGTTTTTGCAAAGTTACTCCTTTCTCATCCATTTGTTTAATTTCTAAACATTTTAACCGTTGCGATCAACTCTGCTCTCAGTCTTCTACGTATTAAGGAAATTATGTCTAGTTTGTGTACTGTCTGTCAGCATGGGCCTTTGCATTTGTTTCAGGTTTCCCATTGCCCCTCTTTTTATACCCTACAATGACACTGTTCTTTTCAATAGTAAGCTACGTACCCAGGCGTCGTTGTTGAATTCACTCTCATAGTGATTTTCACTTTGACCGTCTGCCTTGTCAGTTGTACATTCGGTTGTATTGTCCGTGACTATGGAGGTATCAATAACATGATATGTGGATACAATATAAACTATGTATATACTCATGCATTTCGACGGCTAGTGGAAAAGGATCACCAGATCCTTCTTTGTTTGTGATAATGTGCTTTGAAGAAGCCGCATTACTAGTCCTTTTTATTGGAAGAGGAGCGTTTCATCTTTCATTGTTCAAAATGTTCATAACTTGCTTTGGTTCTTTATGGAAACCACTTCATTGTAGCCTAACGGGCGTTTCGAAACACACCGGAAAATATGTTTGAGCATATCTGGTTATCATCCAGAGTCTTGGAGACCTTCCTGGTCCATACGTACTGCGCTTTTGGCTATCATAGGTTTCATGCCAACACACGGCGCAGGTGCTATTGGATCGCTGGATTTGCCTAAGGAGGAAAGAAGGGCTCTTGCTCGAAGGTAAATTTGATCTTTTCTTTCGTTTTAATGGTTGTGTTTTTCATTTTTCATTACTTAATATCTAAGGTTTTTTGAACGGTCTTGGTTTGTCTGCATAGTGGATGTATCGCCGACGTGTTGTCAATTTTCCTTTTCAACCCGCTCAGGGGTTCTATATAACTTG
The DNA here is from genome assembly GCA_014338405.1 of Paragonimus skrjabini miyazakii. Taxonomy (NCBI): domain Eukaryota; kingdom Metazoa; phylum Platyhelminthes; class Trematoda; order Plagiorchiida; family Troglotrematidae; genus Paragonimus; species Paragonimus skrjabini miyazakii. Next base: position 29,023 of record JTDE01001557.1, on the reverse strand, counting down.
TTGTGTACACAAGCAACTCTATACTTTTGTTGCTATTCTACACTTAATTCCACCATGGAACTGAAAAAGATTTCGATCAGTGACCTTAGACCCATATGGAAGTGACAAATTACGACAAAATTGTCTGTTTTCTTAAGACTGATTGAGTACTATCGTCTGATAACTGAAGTAATCCAAGTTTTAAATCTATGGCAGCAGTTGGTAATAACGTGGACGTACTATCAGTTATTGGGCTGCATTTTCTGTTAAGTTTCCCGGCGGCATTTTTTGAAATATTTTAATGGAGACCTTTTTATCCTTGCGGCTACATCATTGACCAGCACACGTTACAGTGGGAGTTCAAACCCCAGCTAGTGTTTCAAGCTTCCCTATAAATTCGAATAATCAGTCGGTAATTTAACAGATTTTTTCGTTGTGTACATATACTTCTGGGACGTTTCGACGCAACATACAGAGTGACTGTATATTTCGTAAAGTACGGTGTACAGAAGAATAGACGGTTTCACGGCAGAAATCGAACGGAGGAAAAAGTAAACAAGAACTCTACGAGTATGGTCAGTTTTCTTCACCTTATAACTGTCATATCCATTAGCTTCTCGGACCGTCTCTTTTGCGGATTCTTAAGGCCTCCAACAAATGGATGCGTTGAATCAACGGAGGCAATCTTAACGCTGATAGGTGGCGTATCACTACTTAACCGCCTTTTTGGGAAGTCAGGTTTCTCAGTCATTGTTCCAATCGTCAGCCTGTGGATGACACTCAAAACACGCATCTGGACTTGCGAACTCAGTGACGAGAGACCCTATATAGGAAGGAAGCGGCAGATAACTATCGTTAACGCTCCATTGTACGTTGGTCTCATCACGCAAGTAGTTATGCATCCCACACAATAGCAGGAAAACGGCGACTGCCAGGGACGGGTAGTCTAAACAGGTCAGGTTTCTCCTGGAGAAGAGTCAGAGGAAGGTTGCGTGGAATGGATGTCTTGTAACACTTAGGAAAATGATATACCTCACGGGCATTATGGATGATTGGGTAATAGGTACTTATCATGGCTGTTTGCCTATAGTGTTTAACTATGATCTTGCGTCTTTTTCATTTGAAGAGTATTTTGATTTTTAATTCCTCGAAGTAACCTAACTACCTACATCCACGTCGGGATATATTGAATAGATACAAGGTCACAGGTGATTCTTATCCACCAATCACTTAGGATACCTCTCTTCAAGTGCAGTTGAACTGTTATTTCAACAGGTATTGGATTAACAGAAGTTAATAAAGTTGACTGACAAGTTATATAATCGTATCAGTTAATGGAGGCGTAAATGTTTAATTTGGCGACAGCCAAAAAAAGAGGGGGAAATATATGATACGGTCTGATGCCCGGTCGGTCGTACTCAAATACGACATTTCGTGCGTAAGTTCTGGGAAATCGCCAAATGTGGAACTACCAGTCGTAGTAATGAAATTGCACAATCTATGATGATTGAGTCATATAATCCTCACGTCAGCGGAGCGCCTGCGTGTGTTCAGTGCGACTGTTGATGGTTAGGAAAAGTCGCATGATGGCGTGGTCACGGGTTAGAGTGCCTCGACCGCTGTGCTGATCAAGGTTGGTTGACACCGCTTAAGGAGCGCGTGGTTATGCATGTCACTGGCCGAAAGCGCTCTCTGACACAGCATTGTTGCAACCAAGAGTGAACCGGCCTACGTGACTTTGTTAATTGTCTGTAATTTTGGTTTCCTATCCATTATTTATTTATTCCCTACCTTCTTATTCTTTAACTTGTCATCTTTTGTATTACTGTCGGAGTGAACGGCAGCCTGAGCCATAATAACGCCGGTACGTTCCAAGCTGAATGTATATGTATGCAGTTGGAAATGCACCAGTAGAAAAGTGTTCAAAACATTCGAGAATTTTAAAAACTACGGACTAGTTCCGGTAGAATGATCTTGGCGTCCGGGTTAGTGACTAAAGGTCGCTATGAGAATGTAAGCATCTACGACACACAAAAAGTTACACGGCTGAATGTGATGGTACCGAATTCATATCGAGCTCTGGGCGATACCGCTGAAAACGTACGTGCACAACAAACGGGTGGAGTTGCAGCCGAGTATTCTTTTAGAAGCCACACCATCGTGTACTGTGTGGGCCCTGATTTATTAGATTGCATCTCTTTACTGTTTTAGAAGCCGTGATCGAGTTATGTAAGGCGGGAGGTAAACAAATAATGGGTCAGCGTTGAAAGATTAAGTCAGTTGTCGCAGTGTTATCCGCTGTCGGCCGGATTCGTCTCCCGTATCAGGGCCCTTATTACTCATAAAGTCATTAGCGGAAGGTTGATGGCGAATCATGTTCAGTGATGTAAGTGTCTCTGTTGTTTAACTGAATTGTCTGTGGTACAAGTCTCGAGGACACTATCTTGCTGATGATGCCTTTCTTTCACTTAATGCTTAGTTGTTTGTTTGCAAGGTGTAGGCACTTTGATGTTGAACGTTAGGATATAGACGTAGCTATTTTTTACTAGTTGGGTCCCTTCCCGTTCCCTTCTTTTTTCTTCTCTCGTCCTATACAGGGTTTGTTTTTTCTTCTGAGTGGTTGCGTGGTAGCTAAGCATTAGTGAAAACAACTGAGGTATTACTGTTTATGATGATGATGCTCTGAATTGAACACAGCCGTCAAACATGTGTACTTTTAGTGTTTGCGAATCCACATTGATAAGCACTCTTCAATCCTGGAACGTGACGTGTCCTGCGTCTACGATACAATCATTTACGTACCTACCAGTATGATCCGTTTGCTCTTGACTCCGAAAAGCCAGTGGTCTTTTCTGATCTTTTGGTGGTTAAGGAGCATAAGTTAGTTGCACGATTATGTTGGGATCGTATGGTGCTCCAAAATTAGATCAAATTTGATCACTCATGCACGGTAACATTCAGTTTTGCATAGGTCTGTTCGTATAGATCAAAACACGCTTGGCTCCGCCTTAGGTATTAAACCTAGTGGACAGATGTTCCAATGCCCTGCAACAGTATTCTTCAGTCCTGAAGGCTGTCCGAGTAGCGGATATCTTGTTTGTGACATGTAAAAATAATTAAGTCATCTTACTCTGAATGTCAGGCTGCTGGGTAACACCGTTGCCTTTCCAACACTACGCATCGTCACTCGGGATCGTGCTCATCCCGCGAGCTGTGATATATTAATTGCTATACCTTTACACCGAAGATAGCAGTGCATCACGTGAGGACCACTTCTTACAACTCAACCATAAGCCTTAATTGACCATATCATTGTCGGCTACGCCCACGAAGCTGCCCCGTTAAGCTCGAAATGGTGACCTATGCTTACCCTACCGTTACGTTTCGTCGCGTTTCATTGTATGCCAAAAGATGGCATGCCACCGTTCACAAAATAGTCATCCGTAAATAAAACCGAATAACTGCCATCATCACTTCTTAATAAATACTCAATCTTCTCCACATTTCCACTTGAGGCCTTAATCTGTGAATTTCCCTTGGAAGTGTGGTTCTTCGCGCATTGTCTTGTTTAATAGTTTCTGCAGACCCGATGATCATCAACTGCTCTAGGTTTCTCCGATTTCTGTTTATAGCTCACTTTCATATGTTTGCGATACATGTGGCTCTGCTCAAAATCTCCTGCGTCCGTTAACAGATGCGTCTCGATCCATTAACAAGGAAGCAATGGAAGCAGCATCACAAATATCAATGATGGTAAGCTATTTCATGTTCGTAGTACACAAAAAATTGCTTATTTGTCATCTATCGTCGTGCATGTATTTTGTTCAGTTCGGAAAACTACTGGTTTAAAAGGATATTTTAGCTATTTTAAACTGATGTCTTGAATAAAGAGTGTAACTAACTGCTGAATTAAAATGTAGGCATTGACTGTGAATTTGAAGATTGATAACCATTCGTGTTTTTAATCATCAGGCCCAGTTCACAACAATTTCTACTGAACTGGTTTCACTATCATTATGCCCTGTCTTTTCGATGCATATAAACGAAATCAGTGTGGTCAGAAGTGTTCGGTTCCTAAGTGTCGCTGTCATGTAGACTGTTAGCGGATGAAAAGATAAAGCTTTCAGATTTTGTGTTAAAAGTTTTTTGTCGTCATACCACATGCCAACTGCGCTCGTCTCCCGTGTTGAATGTCTTTTGGCTTACACTGATGGTCATGTACGCTGGGGAAGATAGAAATTCATCGAATCCAGAAGCACAATTGTTGTCTGTCGATTCTGGGATTTGAGCGTACGCCCACTTTTGTATGAATAAACCCTATTGATCCCTGAATCGTTGACCATATATTGGGGAAGACCGATTTATTACATCCGTATACTCCGCCACAGTCAGATCGTCTGTTTAGCAGACTCAATAAATACCCTGTTACCTTTAGTTTGTGACCCCATGATTCGAACTTCTCAACCAATTTGACATCACAGAGTTAATTAGACTCATCATGCAACGTATCAATTACTGATTATTCAAAGGTTTGGTTGACATAACTTAAACACCACTCATGTTCAACGGCAGCTTTCACATCCAGATGGACTTTTCGAAAGTTGTTGAACGCGAAATTCGCGATCAAGTTTGAGTGGTATTCAAATGACATCAGCGGACTGTTCGATAACTTGTCAGTAGTGTTATCTTTGTTCATTTGAGTTGACTAGGTATTGAATGTCACATGGTCTTTTAATGTCGATTGTATTTTCAGAATATAAACGGTTTGTTGTTGTCGTCCGGGAGGTCGTTATTTGGATCCCGTTACCCTTCCTCTTCGTTTCTGAATTATTGATATTTTGGTGTGTTCGTACAGCAGTGAAACAGCTCTATGAATCACGGATGTGTCTCACTGGCAGATGGTTTTGAAGGTTATATTGCATCACATGTTGGTCGGCTACTGTCCAGCTGTCCAAATCTAGTCTAAAGCAGTCTTAGACTACTGTTGTAAACGCCTGGTTTAATACGCGGGGTCGAACAGACAGCGCCTAGCAAAACTCAAATTTTCCACCTTAAGGTAAACAAAACGTGTGCCTTGCTCCCGAAGAATATTGCGACTGGTCTCGCTAGTTCTCCCTAAGTCAAATCGAAGGATATATATATATATATATAGTGAGTAGTTACCTATAAGTAATCTCGAATTCGAACATTGAAGGACAGTTACTAAAAATACTAGTTAATACCACCAAGCCACCAATAAGTGTAGCGGAATAATGGTCTAGCAGATAAACATAGGATAGGTTACCTCAAAACTGTTCTGGGTATTTCTGTTCATTTTGATTGAACAAAATTTTTTTCTGTGGTGGAGGCATTTTCGATTGGAACAAACGGGGTCTCGTGACACCTGTTAAAACTGGAATCCACTACCATAATCTTTTTAACAGAAAATGACCACTCAACATATTGATAGCTCACCTGACCGTGATTTTGAGCACGGCTTGTTGCTCTGTCATGTCGCCGCTTGTCAACATCAGACAGGTACTCTATGTCACTCAGTGTACTTTCGCGCCTGATCACATCTCGTCTCCCATGCATTCGTACTTTCTTATGTTTGTCGTAGAGCTTCGGATCATTGACCGATGTGACGTGGCACTATATCAACTACTTACTTTTTCAACGATCGGTTGAGCTTAATTGGAGTCATCTGTTTCATTGGATGGCCACAAGAGCCCTTCATGTCCAGTAACAACGAGAAATAGCATTTTTCTAGTCACCAAATTAAGTCGCCAGATTGCCGATTTTTGAAAGATGGATATTACGTCGTTTCAAAACCAGAGACTAAAGACGTAAAGTAGGAAGCAGAAAAGGATACTAATTACTGCAAGAAGATAAAAAATAATCCACGCTCACAAGGGTTAATTAGAATGGAAACGTTCACAACAGCTCCGGCGCTATCTGGATTTAGTGTTTCTGCTTGGTTTATCTGAGCCGCGATCAGAAGAATTCGTAAGATTGAAATGCTTTCTTAACGTCCATGTCGTGATGGATTGCCAACGAGAAAGCACAGTCAACGGCGACGTTCGCAGATTATGCGATGTTGCGCCCGGCCTTTATGGCTGTGGCTAAGAATAGTCCGGACCGTTTACACCAAACGTACATCGACCCTTACCCTGGTTACCTTGATCCCCGCGTCTTAATCCTATAGAATATGTTTGCAATCGGTTAGACTTCGCTGTAATGACAATATTGCAAACACACCCTAGCTAGAGCATGCACTCACCGATCAGTTTAATAGGCATCAACGGAATGATGACCAACTAGTAAACAACCAGTACTAGAGATTGCACTTTTCAGAACATGTTTTAATTGAGGAGAATTGATGTTTCTTGACTTCCAAATGTTTGTTTCCGTCGGGCAATATCTGTATGTCCAACTGTTGGGTGGGACAAAGAGGATTCTAATCAGGCTGATTTCAACCCCGTAAAACTTCTTGTGCGGAAAATACAAACTAAACTGTATGTACTACTTTTGTCCCTCTATGTGAGGCCGTTCTTTTTTGTCAGCCAGTATAGTTTAATCGTTACTGCTGAATTGCATTTAGTTATGCGGATACATTGGGACCTTAACACCACCTGATCAACTGATCAAGTGACAGTTTCTTTCTTTTCTTCACATTCCTGCCTTATTTTCAACATGGTTCCTATGAAGAACACTCAGTCGCCTTCTTAAACCTAAAGCCTTCTGTGAGTGCCTTTTTTAGTTTAAGGTTTGTTGTCAGGGCAAATGCTCATTTGCAGTTTTGTTTGCGCATTTTCTCAGCCGAATATGAATCGCTCGTGCCGTTCGTTTGCCTTCGCTTCTTTTTTTGCTTACATCAACAATTTTGGTTGTACATTTCTAGGGTGATGGCAGTGGAGATGGAAACAAAGAAGAAGCCACATCCTCTAGCTCAGCGAGCGTGCCAGAACCAGATAAAATGACCACTCACCCTGCACCCGCTACTCCCAGTAAACCAGCAGCTTCCACCACCGTTTTACCACCTCCGAGAGAAGCGGAAATAACAACCTCGGTTTGCTCCACACCTAACGTTGATTACCATCTCAATTCCACACAAAGTAACCTTCCTGGCCTGTCAGTTGATCGTCCACAATCGTGGGGTACCTCAGTACCGAACTATTTTGATACACCTCCCCAAATTGCCTACTGGTTGTGCTACCCGGTTTATCACCCTCTTCCACTGCTACCGACTGTCCACGGAAATCCGGCTGATGTGCGCTCGAATCTTACTTCAGCAACTTCGTTAACCACCACCGTAACTGCAGCCGATGGGGAACGCGTTCCTCTCAGCTTCACTGACTGGATCAAACAAATGCGAGAGGTGCGTTTTTTAATATAAGCGTTTATTTTTAATCGTTAATCCTCAGACGAGTAAAGGTTGTGTAAGTGGAGGCAAGAGAACTGAGTTGGCATATCTACCCTACCTGTTGCGTGAAAGCTAGGTTATTTGTTTCCTAGATGGTATTCTGCATCATGCCGATCGACCATTTACTCGCTAGAATTGTGATCAGGCTAGATCTAATCTTGGAGCAAAACACTTGTTTGGTTACTACTAGGTAAAGTGGTCTGATTGTAGTAGCCTTGAAAGTGTGAAGGAGTGTTCTCGTTCGGATGGCTTTTAATCTATCGGTTTGAACAGAGTTCATTTGCAGCCGACGTTCTGTCAAATGGGTAAGACGATAGTGTCATGTCATGCCCCAGCCAAAGTGGATATTGTTCACGGACTCGTATAGGGAGCTGCCTTGACGTTCGTTCGAATTGAACTGTATCACCGGAGCAAGTGAACCTATGAATACACACACATAGGTGAAGTCTGGATCGGCAATCTGTCTTCATCCTGCAGCCGGTAAACTGAAAATGTTGCGAAATAAATATGTAGTTCATCCATAATGTAGGGCTTGCTAATTGCCTGGTTGGCTTTGTTCACCATTCTGCGGAGTTTTTACTCTATTGATTGTTGTACTTCGGACTTCTTAACCATCATATCACATATCTGGTACTGAGGGTTTCTGAACAACCATTTTCCTGAAAAGGATTTTCCATATATTTATATCTAACGCATCGCTTGAATAGATTTTCTGTTTCACATCAGTGAAATAAAACAATTATTTTTCTTTTGTCTTAGAGGTACACAACTGTCGAAGTCTATATTGACAAACCCAAGCATGCTTTATTATTTTTACGTCGATTGCTTACTTCTGTCAATCGCGTAAACAGGATTCAGTTATTGATCTTCTACTCGAGCATGCAGTGGGACGAAGAATTGAAGCAACAGTACTACAAGGCAAACACGGTGACTCACAGAAGCTATCCACAGTAGATTCCACCACACTACGTCCGCCGTGTGTTGCGAGAAGGTTCCCTTCTTTAATAACAGAAATTCAAGCGAAATCGGCTGCTCCAGGTGTGTTGAAAAAAAGTTGTCACGGTTAGCCTACGATATCCACGACCGCGCGAAAGCAGGTGAAATGTGCCAGGACAAAGTTTGGATTGATTTAAACAATAGACAGTAGTAGTAGTTTATATATACAGTGAACCTAACAGATATGAAGAATGGTGCGTGATAAGAGAGCAAAAAGATAGACTCTACACGCGCCAATCTACTAGATTGATGGAACCGAGTTAACTTATGGAATACTGTACTCTTTGTATTTGCGGAGCGTTTATCATACAGGCCACTTATATCATTTGACCGGTTTGGCGTATTGAGGACTTGAGTAGGGCGAGGCCGGCGACATTATTTCATCTTACGGAAGCTGCACTCTAAGGTCCCCTGGTGTCCGAGTATTGCTGCGTAGTCGAATAGGATGGTAGAAATCGGGCACCTTTCTCGAACGCCACTCGCAGTGAAGAGGGTCCGGGATAGTTACCCATACGCTATTTTTTCAAGGCAGGAAACACAAGTGTTGTACTGCGCGATTTATCTTTCGAGGTCATTTTGCTCCGTTTTTTCGGGTAACTACTGAAGCGTAATTGTGTAACAACGAACCTGGACAAATATTACAAACCAAGCAGGCAGGAGTTCATACGTCAATCCGGGTTGACAGTGCACGCGTAAAATGCTATGATTAACGGAATGTCATATGGGGGTCTTTCTGTATACCCCAGAAATGACCGGCGTCGTTGATTTCTCTCGCATTTTCAAGTTTACTTTTACACTTCAGTGTACCACCGTTAAAGGTAGGCAACACATTCTTCCGCCAATCTTGAAAAAGTTTCGCGTCATTGTGAATCAACGGCTGTTACCAAACTGCCTAAGGTGGCTCTGGTTAATTCATGAGTGTTATGTGGGTGGTAAATGTACTCTTCTCAAACGGGTATCAAATCTTGAGGTACATTCCCGCCCAACATGTTAGTTTGCCCGTCATATCATGTGATTCACTGTAGAACCTGAGCAACGGAGAAATTTTTTTTGACAGTTATCAGGGTAATTCCTGTTCGAACTTGAGAGGACAATTGGGGTTTTCAGTTGATACCTGGTCTCAGTGGTCCTCAAACGTGAAATTGGAGTTGCTTTGGTTTATTGTTCACCACATCTTTGTACTTTGATGGTCATTCAGATTTTTGCTCCATGTGCCTCTCAAACAACAGCTGCAAGTTTTTGTTGTCTAATTTGGCCCTCCTTTTTCAGGTTGAATATAACTCACATTAGACCGCAGCCCTCGCATTCATTCTGATTTTCTAGCCAGCCTCTTTTGAAAAGAAACACCAGAGTCGTTGTTCTAGGACACGTGAGTCACATGGTCAGCTGCTGTCAGGGGATCGATAAGCCGGTACATTTCAAATCATCTGTAGGGAATAACGCGCTCTCGTGTGTGCATGTTTTTATGTGCGGGCCGATATGTTCGATTCTGTCCGGTCTGATCAAAAGACCATGTTGGATGCGAATGTGGATGTACGTGTGCGTGTCATGTTTCCACGAAGCATGTCCACTCCCGCAGCGGTAAGCATCTTGTGACTTCTATTAACGATTTAACTATCTAACTATCCCTTTGGGCTCATATGAGTTCACCTCATTTTGCTTGTCCTGTCATTCGACCTTGAGGAGATGTGAAAAAGCTGTTCTAGCCGCTTCTGAATCCTTTCAAATTAGGCGGTGATGTGTTTTACTATCACATATCGTCATGCCTGGAATCTGATTCGTATGCAGTTTATTTGTTCTGATATTAACCCTGTCTGTGTTCGCCAGGGTTCTGTCAGCCCTGTAGGGCAAGAACGGTCCAGGATGGGAATTGTATAACTAACAATTTGGATTAGATATGGTGCCGAATCCTGATCTGTGTTGTTGCAGTACTAGCCAATGGAAGCTTGGCTTAGGTCATTCCACGATAGCTTGCTATTCTTGACATCGTGAATCCAGTAGCTGCTTGTTCATTGAATTCCTGTTAGTTTCGCGGGTTAGCTGTTCATTATTCCTCACAGTGCATCACTCAGATTTCAAGTTAGTAATAAAAACACAGCCAATCGGCGGCTTTTGTAAGGTATGCGTGCTTAACTTGTACAAATGGACACTTGGAAAGTACGCGCTACCCTATTTTT
>JTDE01001557.1:1734-13459 GCA_014338405.1 Paragonimus skrjabini miyazakii | reverse complement strand
TATTTGTATACATGGATTTGTTCTAATCATGATAACTGTCGATAAGAATATCTAAGTATTTGACACCGGTGCAGTCAACTATCATTGTCAATCACTAGTATCTTTCTTTCGATGATGGTAGCTACATAAGGAAGTGCTCAAATACAAGAAGATCATGTGGGAATCCAGAGCCGAATAAAAGATCACCCTGAACCTAAATACGGACTGTATTTATTGTCCAGAGAAACCCATATATTCAGATATAGCTTTTGTTATGATGATCTTGCTGGAAATGTAAATGCAACACCGAAACCATCTCATATTTGATATGTCGAGTTGAGATTCATCGTCACGTCAGGTGGTGTTCGTCAAACAGTTTCTTTTTTCGACGAACACATTTGCTAGGTGGACTCTCGTTCGTGAGAAATAATGAATCATTTTCACGTCAATCTAATTGTTCTGTGCCTTGGTTAATTGCTGATAACGCCATCCAGTAGGACAGAATGTTGGCGTGTTCTTCTACTGATACCTTCACTTTACTTGCACGTGGTGAAATGCTTATGGTCACAAATGAGTAATGAATCGAACACGGAGTAAATGTGCAGAAATAAATTAAAATGAGTTACGGACAAGGGCAAAGTTAGTTTTCTGTTAGTTTCTGAGCTATTCTGTGATAGGGTGTGAGGAAGATTCATAATCTAATCGCTCATCGTATTTTTATCTTGAGGTTTCTGCATGTCATCACTCGGAGCAATCGATTTAGTTTGCATTTCTCTATTCTATTTTAAAAGAGATCCATTTGCGAAAAATCTGGACTTCGGCAAGCGCTCTTCCAGCTGAGCCTGGCTGGCTTGTTCTGTGGATAGGCTGGCGCCGTTAGTACCAGAAATTCAAGACAAGGACACCAACGACATCCGTTAGGGTTCTTGGCTTATCTGACTTAGCGTTCACTGTTTTTTGACTAATTGTACATTAGATTTAGTATCATAAACCTGCGCAACCTTTCCTGTATTCTGAGTCTTTATCCTCAGCGAAGGTCAAATTTCACCTCAGCGCTGTACTTAGAGGTGATTCACGAATGTCACCGGAGTTTGGCTTTTATGTTACTGATCGTACCCGATAGATGATGAACGCCGATGTCCATATCCACATACTCATGAATCTCTAAATCATCTCCAACTTATCAGCGTCCAAACACCGGATTCCTTACGGTCTTGAAGTATCTCTTTGTCGATGTGGCGTAGGAACTAATACAGCAGCACTCTGTCGTGAACGTCCTGAATAGTCACTGTCGCATTACATACTCGAGTAATATTGTTGGCGTCCTGGTGGTCTCAAACTCGGCCACCTGGACGAAGACACGGTAATGTAACTGTCTATCCAGCCATGGTGTATCCTGAAGCGACATCGGATTAGTGTACTGTTAACTCCTATTGGATTGAGGTTTAGATAGACGGTGAATTGAACAGGTGTTCATCTCAACTTTTCTTTTTGTATTCACATTTACCGAGGGCGTTGGTCTTATCGGCACATCGCGAACTCCTCGGGTGCACCACATTCTGTTTCTTCTGTGACTATTTTCCGTACTTCGGAACTGAATTTGATAAGCATGTCTCTAATGAACCGGAGCGTCACTTAAGTCCTCGATTTCTACCATTGTACTGCTAAACTTGACCGATTGCAAATCGTTTCCATGGAAGTTTTTCGTGTCCGTTGAATTCACATCATGAGGCGATGCAGTCAACCGTCTGAGCTCACCTTCGTTTTGCAATGCGTACCTGCATTTATACCATCCCTAGTTCTTCCGCTTAAATTTCTTTTGCCGATCTTTAACATCTTCGGTAAAGTTTTTGCTAAGACCTGAACCACAGTACCTCCTGGTCAGGCTCAGGGCCGTTGCGAATGAATGAATGGGCTTCATTCCAGTGTGGGAGAATAAAGTTATCGAGAAACACATCTAATTCAGTAGATGTTTTGGGATTAGTAGAACTCATAGCTCTTTCCAACGTGTTCACCGAATTTTCTGCAACAACATTGGAGCATCGATGCTGAGACACCATTCACAACTGATGAGGCCGCTGCTGTCAAATTACTCTTCCATTTCAGCAGAACAAGATGGTGGACTATTGTCCGTCACCATCACCTGTAGAATCTAGACCGTGTACGAAATGCTTACACGGTAAATGACGCAGACGTTGAAGCTGCATTAACTACTTCCGGTCACCGTGAGTACGAATTGATTCAAACCAGACTGTGTAAAATTGATAAAAAATTGGTCCACAATTGCTAGTTAACTGTCTGATCACGTTGTCCATTTCTTCGACTTGGTTTTTGTTTTGTGGAGTCACGAGTCGCATGTCTTCACGATGCTTTCGATATCCGAATTTATTTCTGACTACCAACATATGAAGCTAGTTATTTCACTTTCTGCATGCCTAAATAACTTTTGTGCGAACCGTCTGATACAGCCTTTAGTAGCGGTTATGGATGATCAACTGATCTCTTTGACACAACACACCGTCCGTTTGTGTTGACAACTCCATTCGGTTCCGGGTATTTCTTCTTAATAATTGATAGCCAACCCTTGATCATCGAAGAAATTACTGTACTATAGTAGCTTCTAATTATCTTGATCAAGGTCGTTCGACTTATTCGAATTACTCACCAGACTTAGATGCAAACCTCAGCAGCCGACAGACTTGAATATCGTGACAGAAAATCTGCTTGCGGAATCCATCTACTCGGATGATAAGTGACCTCATAGTCGTTGACTACTAAGACTAAGCGCTATCCCTGCATCTTCATCGTCAGTGATCTAGCAATGGACTTGTGCGTGTTTATTTACACTTTCGTCCAACTTTTCCCACAATCGCAATGTACAGATAGTTGCGTACTCGTGTTCCAAAACAGCACGGATGCATCGGCGATCAACATGATAATATTGGACATAAAAACAACAGCTTTTTAAACTCCAACTTGTATTAGTTCTCGCAAAAGATTTTCCTATTTTGAAGTCCATGTCCAGGTTTCTGCTGTTTGAAATGTAAACATTGGCTGCACTTTCGTCACAATGTTAAGTGTAAAACGAGAATAGCACTCAAGACAGCCCATTGTTGATTGCAACTCATCTTGGTTATTTGGTGATACAATGGCAACCAAAACTTTGTACCGATCAACGTATCCTTTGTCGCGTATAATGAAGCCAGAAACATTCAACTCTCCTACTTGAAACAAGCACTTTTTCATTGCAATGTTCTCATCTCTGAATCGTTGCAGAAGCGGAATTAATCTCCTATCATGCTCTTCTGCGTTGTCTGCGTATATGATAACATTGTCTTAATATGCACGTGCTCCTGGCTTTTCAGCAATTACTCCATCAATCGCAGCCTGGAATAATCCAGCTGAGACTTGCGATCCAAACAGTGAAAAAGTGTACTGAAGTAATCTCCAAGACCTGTTAGTTGTAGTGAACGCCTTAGCATTCCAATGGGATCTGTAACAATGTTTGTTAGGTCAGTCTTTAAAAAAATTGCCATTGTGAGGAGCTTCCATGAAATCCTCTGGCTTGCCAGTTATCACTGCTCAGCGTCGATCTATATTCGCCACAGATCTTAGGTGATTTACCGTCTTCTTTCATAATGACAATGATTGGCTTGGCCCATACAGATAGGTTAAATTGCGTAATTGTAACTCCTTTCTTCAGCTTGTTGGTGGCATTTTGCACATTTTCTCTCAGCTTATAAGGCATTATTTGGCGTTTTAGAAAACCGAGTACGTTTGTACCTCCAGTCGTGCTGTCTCTTTATTCATTCCCTCTGCACTATGCGAACATTAGTCGAGCAGGTTGCGTAATCGAATTCAATACACTGCACTCGGGTCACTCTTGTAATTAGCATTGAATGAAATAGCTTAATTGAGTTGTCTCTCTAAGTTGTCTCTAATCTCAGGATGGTTGAGCTTCTTTCCGACATCAACAGTTATACTAGAATCCCCTCATTATCACCGCGAAGCACCACTACGTCGGTCTCACCTAGCAGAGCTATACAGCAACCAGTGACTCTACGTATTTTAACCGCCGTTGGTCTCTGCCGAGCACCAGGAGCCATGTGATATAATGGTGATCTTGAACTAATGGATTCACTACTATCTTTCTCTACGGTGAATTCGTACTTGAACATGGGACGCTTGTGCATAATTTGTTAGGCCTTGAAATTAAGTTACAATCGACGGGCATTAGGCGACTCTAATGCATTTATCTCTCCAACTGGACTCAGATAGCCTTTCTGACTAGATGTTCCAGTGTAACTCACCGCAAAAAAGAGGCAGTTGTTAGCTTTCATTGGGTTTAGATTAGTAGCTGGTGCTTGAGAAGGCCGTGGGAACTTGTTCATCAGTTGACCTCTCACGAGTGTGCGCACCTTAGTTTTCCGAAACGTCTGAATTAGCGGTAACAACACTCACATCCTCCTTTCTGTTGACATATGTTCTGGACTTTGGCCAGCAACCTCCGCTGAAGACATGTGTCGTTGACACCAGCAGTCAATAGATCACGCGGATGTTCATCTAGCTTCTCAGCAAAATTCCAACGAGCTTTTTGCGTTCACATTCGCATCCACGGAAGCTCGTGCTTATTGAACATAAGAGTGGCTTGAAATTCTCACGTTCTGTGTGACACACAGCATGCTCAATTTCTTTAGATCGTTGAATGACAATCAAGCCGGAGCGTTCGGATAAGCCAGATTCCTCGATAGTGAATGCAACTCGCCATCACCGTCAGTAACGAAGAGTGCCGATTGTTTTTCATTCTTCATATCTGAACGAACGCTGCACCATGAATCGAACCTTTCGACTCATTCCTCAGTTTCACTTGGACCGCCGTGAAGGTTTAATTGCTCGTTCGCCGACAGTTCCGTTTCACAACACCCATTTGTAAAACCTGGAGGTTGGAACTTGAAATAGTCTTAGAAATCATGCTTGTATTCGAAATTCCACCTTAAGTAATGCGGGAAGGAACTCGGACTGATTGGATCAAACAGTTATTAGTCATGGTACAAGAACGCGGATTTATACATATCACCATCATCGTCGTGGACCAACACCTTAGCGGTTCGTACTGATGGTTAGCTGTCGCGAAAAAGGTAGAGAAAAATAAAGGGATGAGACGTAAATACCGAAAGTAATTATGATTATAATCAATGCATTCAACAGCAAAATGTCTAGATCTTTGCAAACAAACAACCGAGCTACATGAAAAATTAAAACATTATCAGCAAAGCAATTTTACTGCTCTGCGTCATTAATTACCCTTATTTCACAACTCGACCAAACAACGACAATATTTGCACCACTAAGCCCGACTAGCTGCCAGTTCGACTGAAGTTTCCAACCGCGGACGCTGCGAGTTTACCATTGGTTGACGCCGAAAGCAGTGGTTCGAAACCATTCACACTCGAACCGTTCAGCTGGCCTCAACTAAACCTTGTGGACAACAAGACCCAAAAGGTCAGTTATTGCGTTCCAGACGACCGTCCGTCGGAAGCAGGTGTGGTCCTGGAGCTCAGGTTATTGAAGCGTAATAAGGCTCCTGGTGCAGACCTCCTCTCTCCTCTTTTTGAAGTTGGTGGGGAGAGGTTGACATCAGGACTGACAAAACTCCTCCAGACGATCTGGAAGACTGAAGGGGTACCTCGTGATTGGTGTTTATCAACAGTAGTTACCGTCTTCAAAAATGGGGCCCGAAGTCAATGTGACAACCACAAAAGCATAAGTTTAGTGTGTGTCGCGTCCAATTTACTCACTGGCCTCGTTTTACGTCAGCTCACTTAACCCAGAGAAAGTCAAATACGCAAAGAACAGGCAGGATTCCTATCCGGTCGTGGGTGCGTTGATCACATTTCTACCTTGCGTGGCCTGTTTACAAAGAAGATATCGACAGGCTTGTTGTGTTTGACCATCGCTGTCTCCGCCAGTTGGTCCATATTAAGTAGGCTGATCGCGTGAGCAATGTGGCCGTTCGCCGGCGCGTATTCCGGAACGCTCGGGATGTGCGATCAATTGATGATGATGATGATGATGATCAACTAATCACGATGTACAGCTCGCGATAGTTGGGTCATGTACTCTGTATATCAGCTGAACGTTTACCGTATCGGGCATTATATACTGACAATTGGGTAAAACCACATGGCGGTCACGAAATATGAAGACCCTGACTGCTTCATTAAGCAAAGTGGGTAGGTGTCGCCTGCCTGAATGTGGTCCTTTGGTTCACTCAAACCGCTGGTTAGAGACGCTATCCGCGATGGCAATGTGTCGCAGTCAGTGGCGTACCTGCATCCATATGATTTCTATTTCTTCCACGTAGACTTCTTTCATTAATTTTCAACCTTCTTAGTAGCGTTTTCTTCTAGGATATTCCACATCACCGTTGAGGTGAGCGGCGGCCTGAGCCACAATACTTTTTGGTTAGGCTCATGTCTGCTATGATGATGATGATGATACTCGAATACTAGTCCCACAGTGCTGCCTTGTTAATGGAATTACAGTCTTTCTGCTTGCACTAAAAGATACTTGTGTGTTCCTCCTAGGAGGGACGTCATTTTAAAATCTGATGAAATAAATGTAGGTGTGTGATCAAGATAGTTACCACACGGATGTATCACGACATACCTTTTGCACACTTATTTTTACGTTGATTATGCAGTGTGTATGGTCCGTATAAAGCCCCAGTTTTTTGCTAGCCTATCAATTCGCTAACCAGCTTTGACCGGCTGGACACAAACGGCTTACTCACACGCCTCCTGATCTTATTCCCCTGAGTTTACACTGAATACGTTGTGTGTGAATGAAACTAAAAGTGGTGCAGCGCAAGCCGCTTGTGGTGATGGTTGATCCTAGGTGTTCTTCGCTTTCGGTCATTGCGACAGACTAATCCGAAACGGGTGCTGCTAACCATGTTCTGTATAAGGTGGAAATCTGACCGTCTCCTAATTGATTACCAAACTCGTCACTTTTGTAAAATACTTGCTTGCTGTTTGGTTATAGATTTTTCTGCTGCTTAAAAGTGCACAAGCCTCGAATGATTTTATAGCGGACCCTCCTCGTTGTACAGGGGGCGATCAACACATTTTGTGGTTTGCCTGTATTGCGGTACCAAAAATTTGAAGAATTTTTTTTTAACATGGTTTCTACCAACTTGAACCTATTTATTAGCGGTTGGTGGTCGCGTTTATTGGTAGCATTTCGTTTCCGATTCAGATGTACCGTACGAAAACGGATTGGACTGACGGTTTACGGTCATAAAACAAACAGTTAGCAAAAAGAATGGGTAAACGAAGACAAGCAAGACGAATAAAATCTCTACAGTCAATCAGTTTTAATTGGTTTATTTGGCCTGATGAAGCTTCTGACAACTTCGTGTTTTCTTAAAGCTTCTAATCCGCACGTACTGCTCTTTCTATTCCTATGGGTTAATAATGAGAAGGAACACACGTATCTGTGAGCATGTTCTAAGAGGTCTTAGTTTTTAAGTGAACATAACATTCCATAAGGTTAAGTTTCATTCATCCTGGTCTTATGCTAACAATAGAACTCAGTGATTGCAAAGCTTTCGTGATAGCTGTGATAACCGTTAAAACTAACTAAACATCATAATGTCCGATAAGATGTAACATATGTATCAGGCTATCCGAACCCATACAGCCCTGACGATTTACACTAGTCTGAACGGTAATGTATCACCATATGTGTTTTCCCTGTGACTAATCTTCTGAGCTAGGTTCATTTCAGTTTTGTAAGTCTCGGTTTAACGATCTTGTTGTTGGTGAATACCGCTAGCTTACTAATGTACCGTATGACGTGACGTTATTTAGTCCCCTTGACCAATAAACTGGACGGGACCGCTCTCTAGAATGTGGCCAAATCTTCATCCTTTGATTAACGCTGCTATCGCGTTTACTGATGTATAAAACTGTTCTAAGTTTAACTCCAGTAGTGTTTGTTATGCGGTGACAGAGAATGTATACAGATGTTGGCGTCCATCTTAAGGTAGATTGAAATTATGTGATGATTACCTCTCATTTGACCGATTTCTGTGTTCTGTTACAAGTTATGGTCAACGTAATTACTAATGTGCTGTTGTATGAACGTTTCTTTTTCAGAAGCGGACTACATCAGGACCGTCCTCCTCACCCGATCCAGCCAGTGCGCCTTTGACGCGAGCGGTTGTAACCAATTCGACCACCTGTCTTTCACATCGCGCCTCTGCCTCGTTTAAAGTTCATCGAGCTCCGGAAGATACTCAAATCAGAGCAAAGTTACTCACAACGACCTCTTCAGTTAGCGAGGAGGCTAGTATGCATACAAAAACAGCTTCCCACTCTTTATCTAATGACGCTTCCTCTTCGGAGAGCAGCAAAGATACTGTAATCGAACGAGCTACCGAGGAAGGTCACCAGGATGCAGTGCCACTCGTTGACCCTGTTGCCAATGGCCTGAACGAGATTCTTCCGGATGGCGACGAACTAGGCGATAGCCAGGAGAGAAAAACAAAACCGATAGGTAAAACAACTGTAAATCCTCCCAGCGATCCGTCCACCTCGCTAGTGGTTAACGTTACCAATGGATCGGTGCTTGAAGAGAAGTCCGTATCAGAGGAAGCCTCGCCAGCTGTGAACGAAAAATTTGCTGAGATATCACTGACCGCCATCGAGGTAGTGGAAACATCCCAGGCGTCAGAACAGGATGCAGAACCTTCTGACCTGTGCGCAGATACCATTGAAAAGCCACATGACAGTCCTGTAGAACAAATCACCTTGAGAAGTCGAGTAGCCAGTGGTTCGCTTCGAACTGCTCAAAACGAATATGAACAATCCTCCAGTATTGTCAGTCGGCGTGTTGCTTCGCCCGCTGAACGCATACTCACTTCCACCAGTCGCCCTGGCTCTGCAGACGTGCGAGTCACCACCTCCACGACCTCCCGCACATCTCGTTCGACTTCATCAAATCCTGCTACTAATAACATGCAGTACCGAGCGGTCACAGTGTGTGCTGCTGGTGTTGCAGTAGCTCTATTTTTGGTAGTCATGCGTCGGTTGTCTTTGATGTTACACGGAATTTGACAAATGTGATACCTGCCTGTTGCTTCCCATTGCCCTCTTTTGCCTCCTTTGAGACTGCCTACTTCTCTTCCATTCAGATTGATGCACGCAGTCTTGGTGACTGCTGACAGATGTTCTTTACCGTCTTCTCTATGCTTTGCTGCATATCGGCAGTATCTGCTCTTCAACGCACCATTCTGCTTCTTTGGCGTTGCACATCATGTGTCTTATCTTTGCTGGGTTCGGAGTCTACTCAGTTTGATTTGTGATGACGGGATTGCTACGGTACATTGTGTTCGGCCGATCTCGTACGTTTATCAGTAAAGTGATATTTTATGTTTCCGTCTTGGTTAAAATGATCCTCTTTTTAATTGAATTTCTTCATTTTAAATAGCCGCTAAGCTCGCGTTGCCGTCACGGAAATCTAGTATACACTCGTTGGACATCTCACCAGTTGTTACAGTGAGTTATGTTTATTCTCGTTTGTACTAGTGATTTCCGTATAACTGCATCAATTTGGGAAGTTTTGTTCTGGCCTTTTGAATCTTTATTTTGGTATAAGCACGTCTGTCGTGTGTGTAGTTAGCGTCAGGGCACCCTCGTGCATGCAACAACGGATATGGTGCAAAATTGTGCACTTACTTGAGAACTAAGTTTGTATTTGGCTGCATACTTAAATCAAACACATTCCCCTTCGAAAATACAAATCACAAAGTTCCAGATAGACTTGCATACCTAGTTTATCAAGAAAAATAGTTTCATTTGTGTTATCTACTCGTAGTTTGATCATCTTACCAAATCTCCGGATCATACTTTGGCTTGCACCATGACAATGGCGATATTGCTCCAAATCGCGTTCAGAGTTTTTATTAGACTGCGGGGTTCAGGCGGTAATCTTTACTATTTCACAATGCAATCAAGGTTTTGTGGATGTTTTTTATTGATTGTGTATCTGGTCTGTTATACACACGGTCGGGACGATCGATAACAACCATTTCCACTTTTTCCTCTTAATCTTCTCTCAATAATTTTCAATCTTAGTAACCTTTTCTTCTAAGATATTCCACGTCATTGTTGAGGTGAACGACGGCCCGAACCACAGTACCTTTTGATCAGGCTCATGGCTGATATAATGATGATGATGATTTCCGAAGGATGGATTTTATCACAACAATGATGTAGGGGAAGGAAAGCTAAGAGAATATGAACCCAAGATTTTTGGTAAACCGTTACCATAACTTATGCAACCAAGTAACAGAATACCGTGTAACTGTTGGATTACGATGTTCTTCTCCTTGAGGGACTATTGTTCCCAGTGTTTTATGACTTACATGAATCGATGAGTGCTGTTGGCTGTGTTTAGTTTAAAAAGAATCCGAGGGTAAGCTCAAGGATTGTCATGCATGTATCTCTTGCACAGGTTCCTAATCCTGTTAACCAGCAATGGCCGGCTGGGTTACAGATGCCTCCATTCGCGCGTGCCGGCCTTTGTTCTTTGGACTCAGGCTGGATGTTGGTGTTTGAATGGCATAACAAGTGATGCAGCGCAGGTTACTGATTGTGACATTAAATAGTAGGCTTCCTTTAATCTTTTCCACCGTTACGGGCCAACCGCGAAACGGACGCTGCCAGCCGAAGCTTGTGAGTTATGACAGCGCGTTTATCAAGAAGTGTTCGATCAACAATGTGTTTAGCCAGTTATTCATAAAGGTTTAACCATCACTGGATCACGCTGACCGCCACCCAGTCAGCATTCGATGATAGTAACCATCCCGGTGTGATCTGCAATCTTGTAAAATTCTGGTGAAGCTAAGCTAAAGCGTAAGCAAAATACTCACGGTGTGTTAGATACTGTAGTCTCTGCCTCTGGTAAGTACTAATTGGTGGTCAAGTTACAACCGCCATTACGGCCAACATTAAAAAAGGCCATGTGGTTAACGGCCATTGGAACATCCTTGTCAGTGATCTCCTCTACAGGTGGTTTTTCCTCTCCGGTTCATCCGTGTCGGCCATATGTTTTGTGAAGAAAAAGTGAAGCGTTAATTATTGCTGGCTGTATAAACCTGAATGATACTTTTGCGAACACAGGAAAGGGAAGTAATTTTGTGTCTCACTCCGAACTGTTCAATCATCTCCACTTAACGAGGCAGGACAGTATCGGCCGAAATAGTCCGATCCCACATGATTAGGTTATCTAAAGCTAAGCTTCTAGCTTGTACATCGAACGATGTTTGTTGCTTTATGAGTTACGTGTTGGCTACGGAAGCCTAAACGAGACCCATATGCAATGCCCCATGACCTAACCCGGCTTTGCCTTCCTATATGACACGTCATTATTCTGCTGCCGTCCGAACACTTGCATTGCACTTGCTCAATTTGAAAACTGGTATAGCTCGTACATCGTCAGCCCACTGGTGCGTTAATTTGTTGTTGATAATTTCCACTGGTTGTCTTTTTAGGGTATCCATTTTCGAAGAGTTGATCCACTAGGGCGGCATTTCCGTTCGCACTCATTGTCCTTGAGATCCGTCCCATATTCTCGGATCCCCATATCCCGCTAGTTTACTGAAATAGGTTCACTTTAGTAACGGTCGACGGTGAGTTATCGACTACGCTGAATGGATAACGGGGTTGACTATTTGCTTGAC